>APFE030989857.1:0-12345 GCA_000404065.3 Pinus taeda
CTTCCACAAAAAATTTCATGAAAAGTTCTTGAAAATTAAAAGCTATTGTTACCAAGGATTGTAGCCATTGGACTCCTAGTACAACATCAACACCTCCCATTGGAATGGAAAGCATTGGGCTAGTCAATACATATTCTCCCATGGATAGCTTGATATTATGGCACTTTCCAGAGCAATTTATTGTTCCTCCATTTGCAACCATAACTTGACACTCTGGTGCTCGATATAAGAAGCAATTCAATTCTTTTGCTACCTTACAATGAATAAAATTGTGGGTACTTCCTGAATCAATCAACACTATTACCTTTTTCTTCTTGATTGTCCTTCTATCTTGATGGTTTGAGGAGTGTAATTCCAGCCAATGCATTACAAGAATGGTCGGATTCATTTGTTCTTCATCTAGGCTTTGTTCCTAGAGCATATCCTCTTCTTTTGACATTCCTTGCTCCTTTTCTTCTTCCTCTTCACAATCTATGTAGAATAATTTCTTCTCAGCACACTTATGACCTTTAGTGTATTTGCTATCACAACTGTAACAAAGCCTTTTGCTCTTTTTTCTTCCAATTGTTGTGGTGTCAACCTTATAGGTTGTGGAAGACTAGGGCAACACCACTTCCGTCTTTATAGTTGTGAGTGGTATGCTTCTTGGTTGCCATAATTTTGCTTTCCATTTTTCTTGCTAACCTGAATGCCTTCTCTAATGAGTCAGGTTCCCAAAGGTGAACATCATGTTGGATATTATCCTTTAAAGACCCTATGAACACATCAATCCTATGCTCCTCTAGAATTCTTTTACCCTTATGTTCAATTTTTGGAACTCCTCAATGTACTCCATTATTGAACCCTTTTTTTGAGACTTATCAATTGGCAAAAAAAAGTGTTGCTTTTTGTATCCTCATAATGTGCTATCAATTCTTCCGTAAAAATTGCCCAAGTGATAAATTGTTTACGAGAGCAAAGCCATTGATACCATACAAACTGATTTGGTTCCAAATATAAAGTTGCCATACGTACCTTTTGTGTGTTTTGCACATTATTGAGATCGAAAAATTGCTCCATCTGTAATATCCATGTTGCGGGATCCTTGCCATCAAACTTCCTCATATCGATTTTTGGAATATGATGGGTCTTCAATTCCACATTAGAGTCTATGGAATCATGATTAACATTTCTTTTGTTCTCATCATGAGTTTCCTTTACTACCCTTTCACACCCTTAGTGACCATTTCTTGTAGCAGCTTATTCATATTTATCTTCAATTCGTCCATGTCTGTCTTCAAATCTGTCTTCCAATCTGTCTTCAAATCTGTCTTCAAATCGCCCATGTCTGTCTTCAAATCTGTCTTCCAATCGTCCATATTAGCTTCCATGCCATTCATCTTAGCTTCCACGCCCTTTATCTTAGATTCTGTTAGCTTTTGTGAGGCTGACATTTTTTTGCACTTGGTCTTGTAATTTTGATATATCATGTAGCATTTCTTCCTCTTCTTCATGAGTCATGCTAGAGCTTTCAGGTTCCTTACTAGGTGTTTGCATTTTCTTTCCTCGGGGCATCAGTTACCGATAATAATGCTCTACTAGCCCTTTGAATTCTTTCAAAATAAATTTTCAAACCAATCTTAAGCAAAAATTTAAAAAATCGACACACCTTTTTTTCTTTGTAGGAGCTCGATATTGCATCTAATGTATCTATGTACTTTTAGAACATCCAGTTCTGAAATTGTGACCTGTGGTAGCCCTCTATGTCCTATTTCGAATTCCACCAGTCTGACCCCAATTGGATTCTCCAATGAAGATTTATGTCAAATCTCCCACAGTGACCTGATTATAGACCTTTTCAGAAGAGCGAACTTGTATGAAGTGCCACATGTCACTATTTGGACCTCTGGCTTTGAAAAATATCTAGCAGAAACTAAAGTCCATCCTCTTTTTGTACCTTTTTGCAAACTTTCAATCCGATGCTCAGAGAGAAAGTTATGATGATTTTCCCCAGGTCACCTGTTTGGAATGTAATTCAGGATTCTGCAAAAAGACCAACTTCCTCAGATCATATCTCCGCAAATATAGCGTAAAAAGCTCTGAAATTCGGACCCAATTTGCAGCGCAATGTATTCTCAAATGGGTTTTTTTCTGACTTCTGAAACATCGCAGGAAAAAAATTATAGAGAAAATGCTACGATGACCTATTTGGAGCAGCGAAACCCTAGAACTTGGCTCTGATACCAAATGTTATGAAACCAGCTCAAGAAAAGATAGAAAAGATAGCTCAACGCCTTAGAAATCAGCCTATTCGAGGGGGAAACCTCCTTTACATTACATAAATGAATAATTCTTGGATGATACAAATGACAAAACCTCCTTTCTGTATATAGGAGTCTAAGGAGTCACAATATAACCCAGCCGACCTAACAATAATAATATAAAGGCCACAAAAATAACAATAGAGGGATTCTATGGGGCACAGTAATAACAATATGGGGGCAATAGGGGCACAACAATATTAATAAGGGGTACAAATACCATAGTAATGGGGTAATCACTAGTATTATAGGGACCCAACATCCATGCTCAATGAGGACATGATCAAGCTGGTGATGATAGAGGACAAAAAGTGGCAACCTATCCTCTAGAGAGAAGCAGTCGCGATGACCACAAAACAACCAGTTTTACTTTAGAAGCTGGGGGAGGAAAGAGGGCCTCCAACAAGTGGTGTAGGGGGTAGTGAGCCTCGCCCTTGGATGTTGATCATTGTACCACAGAATAGCCCATTATGAGGAAGCTCCCTTATTTTTGTATATGATGTATTTTTTATGGCGATGACTAGTTGATGTACATAAACTCTTTTTTTTTGGTATGTATATGAGATGTTTTTTTGTGTGGTTGTTATCGTGTGTTTATTGTGATGTAATGATTATGTTTTATGATCTGATGTTGATGCTTATTATGTGATGGATCATATATGAATATGATTTATGTGTCTCGATGATGATATGTATGTAACACTTTCCAGTCAAGGATTTGATTATCTATGTGCTCACTAACCACATAGCTAGTCAAGGATTAGGATTTGATTAGCTAATCAGTACTCCCCATTGAGTGCAATATCTTTACATTATAGACAACCGTCGATCTTATCCCATATATTTATCCCTTGGAACAAAGTATCATACAACTGGAATTCCTTATTGTGGTTAGGACAACTTATTAGTGGTTCTTGAGGCAATGCATTTTTAAAGCTTAGAATGATTATTAAGCTTGTTGGTCCCATTGGAATGGGATACCGTGCCTGAGAATACTAAGAAAACCATGATTGCATGTGGCATAATCAAGAACAAAGCGACATAAGAAATTGGCCTTACCTTGTAAGCTCTATAACTGCTTTAAAGTTTTGGGTGCTAAGATTTCACAGATGGCTTGGACCTTCAATGGGTCAACCCTAATACCTTGTTGGGAAATGATAAACCCAAGAAGTCTCCCAACATTGATGTAGAAGACACACTTGAGAGGGTTCAAGCGTAGGTTGTATTGTCGACGACACTAAAACATAACGCAGAGATCTTCAATATGATCTGAGTGCTTTTTGGATCGAATAGTGAGGTCATCCAGGTCGATGAGTATTAGATGAGTTAGATCATGCAAAATGCAGTTCATATCTTGCTGAAAAGTGTTTCAATTATTTTTAAGGATGAAGGGCATAACACGATATGAGAAGGTACCCTATGGAGTAGTAAAATTTGATTTGTACATATTTGTATGGCATATATGAATTTGATCATAGCCTAAAAATCCATCCATAAAGGAAAAGGATTTGTGCCAAGAACGAGTGTCAATAACTTGATCAATAAAGGGTGTGGGATAATTATCCATGGGGTAGAATCTGTTCAAATCATGGAAATAAGTAAAAACATCTATCATGCCTTGGTTTTTCATGACAAGTATAGGCTTAGAAACCCAAGATGTGTAAGCTATATGGTAAATGAAACTAGCGTTATGCATCCTATTAATTTCAAGTTTGATTGCTTTCACTTTGGATGGATGGAGTAGGAGTTATTTTTGTCTAACAAGGTAGGCATCGATCCATGTGTCAATATGGAGTTATACAATGGTAGGGCTGATGCTAGGTATTTTAGAATATGACCAAGCAAAAGAATCCCTAAATTTTTGGAATTTTTTAGAAGAGGGCTTTGTATGAGGCAACTTCTTCATGTGAATATTTTGCCCCCAGTGTGATCTCTTTGGAAATTCCAAGTTTGGTTGAGATATCCACCTTAATGGTAGGAAATATATTAAACATTTCCCCTTCTTCAAATGCATGGAACATTGCTATGGGAGGGTTGAACCAGTCAACATGGCCAACAAGCATGAAATATTTAGTTTCAACTGCATAGATGGTGTTAACAGAATCAGATTTCAGACTGAATTCTTTTTTTGGGAGGAACAAGGAGCGATGATGCATGGTGTCCCATGGACACTATGGTTTGTCATGGCCTCAAGAATATCTTCATCAAAATGAAAAAGGATTGAAAGTGGGGACGAAGGTGTCAATAGGTCATGGGGGATTGGATGGCACATGGAAGTGCTAGTTGACAAGCAGGGGTATCATATGTTACTTGTTACTATAGGACCAAGATATGAGTAAAACACATAAATAGGTTGGGTCCATGCGGTAATATATGGTGCAACATTCACAATGAGTGAATCCATCTCAACACCATGGAATGATGAGCAGGCAACATTGATCATTGTCCCTACAGAAGAAGAAAAAAATTGAATATGGTGTTGTGTGTAATCAACACTAGGGGGCAAGAGTATATCATGTATGTGCAGAGGAGGGCTACAAGGAGATGGTCCTAGTGCCCTAGGAACCTTGCATAAAGGAGTAGAACTATATAATGTACCATATCAATTCTAGACTTAGAAGATGAGGGAAAAAGAGCAGGTGATTCTACGTCAGTCTTTCACAAAGCAGCCTATGCTTCCTGAAGCCTAGGGAGATGGGTGAAATTGTGTGTATGATGCACATGTTGTGCACAAATGGTACATGGGTGTTGATTTCATGACAAGTTTTCTTTATGAGAAAATGTTGTAGGTGGGAAAGAAGCATGAAGGATATTTAGAAGCTCTTTTAGGATTGGGAAATGGTTGATCATATGTCTCGACTAATTGCATAGAGCGCATGACCAAGTTGGTTTATGAGAATAATTTTTGGTTGTGACTTCTTCTTATTTCTTGTAGTTAGTGACATGGAATGAGAGGTATGGTTGCAAAGAGCACATGGGCATGCTACTCCTTGGCTTTATTTAAATAAGTTGTAGAAAATGGTTTGAGGTGCATCATCTGCATCTAGAGTGGGGGAAGTGATGATGTTGTTGCATTAGCTTAATAAAGTGTGACCAACACCTATTGATATCAAGATATTTCAGGACAATTATGGGTTTAATTCCCATGTTTTGTGCATATGGTGCATGGATGGTTGGTGTGTAATCCCTTATTGCAAGAGGTGGTAGGCTTCTCTCTTGGAGGGGAGATAGAAGGTAAAAGATCTCGCGGGGCATGAAGAAGGACTTTCAAATCTTCTAATAATGGGAATTTATTAGTAGGGTTTCTTTGTAGGTTGCATAATGCACATGGAGGGATACCCTAGGGGGAGATGTGGATGGCACTCCATTGTTATTGACTTTCCATTTATCCTTTTTGGTAGTGCCTTCTAGTGTCGATGCAAGTGTTACTACAAGTGGTCAGGCTTCTTGAGGGGGGTCGAGGGAACCAAACCTATAGATGTTGCACCTATGATTGCTGACATGGATGGGGGTTCCAAATACCAAACATGAATTTCTAGAGTCATATTTGGCAAGGTAAGGGTTACCATGACTTGGTGGGAGGCAAAACTAAGTGGAGGATATAAGAAAGGTGTTAAGCGAGAAAAGCGGGTTCACTTGTCACAATGTTGGGTGGATTTATGGATTTAGTGGCTAAGGGTCCTAAGTCTGGTCACCATTTTATGTGGTCACCATGCATATAGGGGCTATGGAAGTAGGTGTGACAATGGGTGAGTCTCCTAGATATGTGTTGAGGAGAGAATTATTTTTTTTTAATTCCTTAACCAATTTTAGTCAAAGAAGGAACCAATTATTTTTTAGACCCAACAAAGGCTAATATATTGCTAGGGGAGGAAGATATCCTCATCTCATAATGTGTCAATTGGTCATTGGTAATGATTTTCCCATTATGTGGGAAGCTCATGGTGCGAAAACTGATGATGCCACAACCTTCATGGCATACATGTAACATTGTCTAAATAATATGTTATAATCGAAAGGGGCATCAAGGTATTAAATATCAATGAGAACCATATTTCCAGAAAGTTTAACTGAGACATTATGGAAGAGTCAAATGGGCGACGATGAGAGATCATTGTATACCATCAATGTGATGGAGGAAGTAGTGAGTTTAGGGGAACCTTGATAATTATATAGGTTGAGTCCCCCTCATCAATAATGCACCACTGAAAAGTGACATTATGATGGTCACTAGTATTTGAAATGTGACTATTGATGGTAAATATAGTTTTGAGTTGTCCAAATAAAATGAAGTTAAGTTTGAATCTGAGGGATTGATAGTGCTTATTATGGAAAGAAAGGCCTTCTATTGAGTTGGAGAGGTTTGAAGAACTTCTAGAGCGGACATAGCTAAAGGAGATTGTGCAAGGTCATCTACAATGCTATAATTGTACATTGCCTTTGAATTATGGGTTGTGTGACATAATGGTCCCTTGACAATTTTAAAAATTGGTTCAATGGGGTGTTGTGGTATGGTAAAAGGTGGTGTGGTTACCGTGGTGGGAATTGCTTCAAAAGGATAAGGGTTAGGTTTTAGAGGGGTTACGTAATTACGATGGTGTGTTTGAAGTAAGACATAGGCTGCTTGAATATAGATATAACAACTAGTGACATCATTAGAATTGTCCCCAGTTTGATTTGGGTAAACACAGGAACCAACCTCATGTTGAGTTGCTACAACTCTCCAATAGGTAAATGGATTTTGTAGCACATCGGGATGTTGTTTGTTTCTCCACATCCCCTAGCCTCTCTCATACGTTTCAACTCTAATATTTAAGGGTAATGATGGGTATAATGGTCATACTCTCCACAAATTGCACAAACATGATTAGTTTGAAGACCATCATTGTTGTTTTGTTTTTGCAGATTATTAGTACTCTAGTTTTAGTTTTGGTTTCGATCGGGGGGGTGGGTTTCCCCTAGTCGACACATTTGATTGTTGTTCTTATGGTGGGTTCCCCTTGTCCTTTCTTTTTCTTCTTTCCTCGCTTTTTATTAGTGTTGGATGGATTTGCAGTGTTGAGTTGTTCAAGCGACCATTGTTGTTAAGGGAATCAAGGATGAATAAAATTAATCCATCCATTATGCTGAGGTGGTTGATTATTTTATGGTGCTCCTAAGAAAGGAAAGTAAGGTTTCACTTGGTTAGGGTTTGTTGGGGAAATTATATGAGTATGTCTATATATATATATATATATATATAATATAATATATATATATATATATATATATAATATATATAATAATTATATATATATATATAGGTATATGTATAAGTGTTTGCCTCAATACTTAATTATCAACTAGGGAAACATAATTAGTAGAACTGATGCACTATATGTGCCGACAATAGATAAGTTTTGTTGTTTGTTGTGTATAGTCCAGATAGTGATTACTTCAAGTTAACACTTCACTCTACAAACTTTAATTCATTTCATCACACAATTAATGAAAAGCCACAAAATGCTCAAACACTATAAACTAAATATTTTAAACCAGGTAACGAGTTACTCTATTTATAGGCTTATGAAATAACAAGATGGACTTAAAGACTATTAATCTTAACCAAATCAATTCAATGCATTTAATTATTAAACAAGGCAATCAAAATGAGTACAAGAAATATTTGATAAGAGTCTTCATTATTGGCGCATGTATGTGAATAGTGAGATCTCAAGTCTTATCCTTCCTATGCTTAAAATAATCAATCATTAAATATGTAACTCAAATACAATTTAAACTAAGAAATTATCACTCATAAAGCAAAACAAGAAACACTAAACTGTTTAAAAAAAAAAAAAAAAAAACTTACCTTGATGGCTTCGGTGGGCCCTTGCTGAGCTACCAAGGTAAGATTGAAAACTTACAGAGCTAAGAAGTAAGTCAACACACTGATCTTAACAATTTTTGCTCATATTATTAAAAAAAAATAAGGATTACAACTTAACAGTTCATCAACATTACAAATATCAGAATGTTAGTGCTCTATTTCTAATTCTTTGCTTCTACAACCTAATCTCTCTGTGAAGACTAAAAGATTAAAAGACTAAGATATTAAAAGATTAAATTAATCATTCAACAAACCTTTCTTTTATAAACAAGAGGGTCATTACAATTAAAGTTACAGGAGATAATCATCAAATATGTATAGTTAGGTGGGATTACATTTGTAACTTCTTCCTCATGACATGAAGTGCATGAGGAAGTGAATCTCGACTGAAAAAGTAAGGGAGATGTCTTAAACAACTTTCTCGGTTCCATCGTAGAATGTTTGTTGAATTACTAAGTCTAGATATGAAGTCTGGTATCAAAATCAGATAGTAGACCTTTAGTACCGAAATAGAACAAAGGAACAACTGGTATCGTAATAGAACAAAGGAACACTAGTATCGGAATAAAATAATATAACATGGGTATCAGAGTTAAAAGGTAGAAAAACTAGTACCAAAATCGAATAGTGGAGCAGTTGGTACAAGAATCAGACAGTGGAATGACTAGTACCAGAATAGAACAATATGATGAGTGCAATAGCCAAGAGCTCGGGCCATTGGTCAAGTGTTGGATAGGTGCAAATGTGTGTTGAGTGCAGTCACTAAGAACATGGATATTGGCTGAGTACCAGATGGGTGCACAGGTATTTGACGAAGACCCGAGTGTCAAATTTCTAAAGAGGTTGGACAAATAAGAACATAGGTACCAGATCGTTGAACTGCCCGAGTACCAGAATGTTGAACTGCTCGAGTGATGGAATGTTGAATTAGTACTAGATGAATATGAGTGGAAATCCAAAGATATATGTGATCTAATCAAAGAAATTAGAGAGTAAAAGATCAAATAATGTTATTTTTACTACAAGAAAACATAGAAATCTCATTTTGAAATATAGATTACCTCATATAGACATCAGAAGTCTAAAAGGGAATATATTTGAATAAAATAAGCGAATAGTAGATAGATTCGAGGAAAAATAGGTAAAACATAGAGGTCAATTAGGGCATTATAAGTATAAAAAGGGAGACCCAACATTCCTCCATGCTCAAGATGTTGCATGCCCTCATGCAAAAAGGATTGAATCAATCTTCAAAATTCCAAAAATGAAGCCTTCCTTGCCTCAATATCAGTTACTTGGATCCAAGACCTTCACACCTGAGGCCTCTTCATTGAGTTCCCTCCTAATGACTCTGGTAAAATGCACAAGAGGGAGAACCTTCTTCAACTTAGTGGAGGCCTCATCACACTCCTCTTATAGCTTCTGGCTATTATTCTTAAGCTACTTGTTTTCCTTCTTAAGATATTCATCCAACATCTTGTATTCTTTCACTTCTACCTTTAATTTCTCATTTTTCATTTGAAGTTTTTCAATCTTGGCCATCATCTGCTTCCTAGATAAGGAACTATCAAGTTCAAGTGTTTTATGTTTGACCAATCTCCTCTTATTTTCTACTTCTCTCCTCAATTCTTGCAAAGTTTCTGTGACAAGTTCTTCTATTTCATTGAGTGTCTTCTCTTGTACGTGTTCTCCTTCAGGAGAGGCAGAGATATCAATCAAATGTGTTGGAAGAGGAGGAGTGGGAGTATTTATTACCACCTTTGCCATAATTCTAGTGGTTCGGCACAAGGGTGTTGATGGCTCACTATCCTCAAACAACCTCCTCTTCTTTCCTTTTGTCGATGTTAGGGCCCCTGTGGCTTCTTTTTCCTATGCATGTATCTTCTTCTTTTCAAAAATTTGAGCCTTGTCACTACCTTCACTAATTTGAGACTTCTTTCTTTCTTAGCACTTGGTGCAGGAGTATATTCTTGGGGTAATTCGACAGCTGCCTCTGAAGTGGTACATATGAATTCTTCTTTGTCACTACTAGTTGAATTTTTCTTCTTCTTCTCACTAGTTGGAACTTTTCTCACAGTGGGCGAATTAATAGGAGGCCTTTTACTCTTTGAAGACTTGACTATTGATGCCAGAGTTTCTTTCTTGCCTTCAACTTCACCCTTATCTGACTTGTTGACAAACCTCGATGGAGTAGGGCTATCAATAGCCTCCTTGGACTTTTATTTCTTCTTATGCTTCTTACTACTTTCCTATTTATTGTCAAGGCCCTTAGTGCTCTCTTCTAGTAGGATTTCCTCCATGTGCTGGGAACCTTCTACTTGAGCAAAGTGTTGTGCTAGAAATTTCTTCTAGTCACTTCCTTGCTTCTTGATTTCATGGAAAACTAACGATTTGATTAACCCATGGTGGTAGATACTAGTTTGAACATTTTTAGAGGATGACTTAATTCTTCTTTCCGTCTTATTTAGGCTCATCCATAGAAAGTATGGAAAATTTATTTCAGTACCTCCCTCGAAATGCAACAAAATTCTCAAATGATAAAGAAAGGTAACAACATACCTACCCTCACAAGTCACAAACCTCTACAGACCATTGAGAATTAATATATACTCTTCTTTAACCCAAATTCTCAGAATGCCTTTAGTCTAGTATGGGTTTTGGTGTTCTAGAGTCAATAATTTGTGACAAAGCTCCTTGTTGATGGCTACACCTGTAAAATAATTATCTCCTGTAGCTGGTAAACTTGTGACCTATGCTATGGTGGCCTCGGTAACTTTAAACTATAGACCACCAAATTGAACGTTCTCACCATCAAAATTATGACTGAAAGTGAAAGACACCTTCATGATACCCTTTAAATTTTATGAGGAATGAAGTCCACTCGACCCACTTGAACTTCTCCCTACACGACTGATACTCCTTAGTCTCTCTGTAAGACTGAAATTATGGGTTGTGCATATACACCCCCATCCTAGCTGTGAAAACGAGTCTCAAACTTGGTACAAGAAATGGTAAACGAGTACTAGAAATCATTAACACACATAGTACCGAAAAATAGGGGTACAAGGTATTGGAATTGGTCACATAGAGCACTGAAGGAAAAGAAAGAAAGGAAATAATGCTCAACTAGATGGTGAAGCCATCCATATGGGCATTTATAATTCAAAGGTAAAATGATAAAAACTAAAATGTTTGCATAATTGGTAAGTGAGTGATGTGTGTGACAATGATATGTTGTATGCGGAGCTCGTTCAAAAATTATTCCCATGTATGGCATTGTATTTATGGGAATGAGTGTTAAACATGATACGTAGGATGTGGTCAGGTACAGAGGTATGACACGATTCACATTAGAGTTCTGTTAGTCCTTGTTGCCTGTAGGTTTTAACCCCGTACAAAAATTACCTACATATGAATTCTAAAACGCAGAAAATAAACAATGCAAGACCATAACACATAAAACACATCTACACAGAGATTTTCCCCTAGATCCCAAAACCGGGACTACCAACTTGATTTTTCATTATGTTCCTTTCAATGTTACAATACATATTTATATATGCTGAAGCATCCAGTAACATAGACCGAAAAACCATCGCGTCCAAAACCATGGACCGAAAACCATTGCATCCAAAAACATGTGTGAAAATCATGCACAAAACCATAGGTGGGTCTGCCCAACCTAACATATGGTCCAAAACCAAAATTTTCCAGGGGACCCCATAAAGTGGGGTTATGGGTATGGCTCAAACCCCCTGTGACCCCCCCTTTAACCCCCCGGTTAACTATGTTGGCTAGTCATGGAAATAATATAACACAACCCAATATTCTCCCACTTGTTGTTTTCTTTCCACAAGGGGCCACAAGAGAGATTAGTCATTTTTCCAGCCCTAAAATGCCCATTGTCTCTCTACACCAAGAGAACTTCTCAGAGCTCACAAATTTTGTCAATGCATCTGCAGTATTCTTCAAAGTGTCCACCTTTACCAGCAACACCTTTTTGTCTTCTATCATATCCCTCACAAAGTGATACTGAACATCAATGTGCTGTCTTTGAATGATAAGCAGGGTTCTTTGCCAAGAAAATTGCACTTTGGCCGTCACAGTTTATCCTTATAGCTCCCTGTACTAACCCCATACTTGAACACAATCTCTGCAACCAAACTGCTTCCTTGC
>APFE030989857.1:15866-26505 GCA_000404065.3 Pinus taeda
TAACACATAAAACACATATACATAGATATTTTCCCCTAGATCCCAAAACCGGGACTACTAGCTTGATTTTTCATTATGTTCCTTTCAATGTTACAATACATATTTATACATGCTGAAGCATCCAATACCATGGACCGAAAAACCATCACTACCAAAACCATCGACCGAAAACCATAGCATCCAAAAACATGTGTGAAAATCATGCACAAAACCATAGGGGGGTCCACCCAACTTAACATGGGGTCCAAAACCAAAATTTTCTGGGGGACCCCAGAAAGTGGGGTTTTGGGTACGCCTCAAACCCCATGTGACCCCCCCTCTAACCCCCCCGGTTAACTATGTGGGCTAGTAATGGAAAGAATATAACACAACCCAACATTGTCATCATTCATATTTATGACTATGAAATAGTGGGATCATCATTACTTAAATGACCCATGGAGGTGGAATAAGATATAATAATATAGTATACTTTCTTAGATTAGGATCAATATTCAGTTAATCATACCATAGCCATCCCACTCAATCACACAAAAGGATTTTCCGTTGTAACGAAGGTAATTGGTTTAGGATTAGGATAGGGCTAGCAAGTAAAGGTAATAAAATTGAGAATAATCATATGTCATCACATAATTAACATGAATCCTTAATATCAAAAAGTAAAAATATTGATCTCATACCTCCATTATGAGATTACACATAAAACATTTCCTTCAATATTGGATTAATGCAGAGAACTTCTTTAGTACCGGATGAACACAAATGTCTTAGTAAAATCTCCAAATTGAGATTTTGTAGGCTTCCTCTTGAAACTTAACATATTCTGAAAGTCCAGCTAGAGTAGATAATGATAATTTCTTATGTTGTATGATTGGAACAAATAAGAAAATGAACAATACACACAGGTGTAGGAATTCAAAAATTGCAATGGAAGCAGTGGAAATTAAAGCAAAAGAAGTCACTAATCACATTCCAAGGTTATGTAATCGAAAGGCATTTTGTAGCTGGATATCTTCCTCTTCTTGGGATCAAGTTGACCTTTGTTTCTTGTTTCCATTTCCATTTTATTGGAAAACAACCTAACTACTACTCTTTTGTGGATTTTTCTTGAGCCCGGGAAAATTCATGCTCGCCGGTGTTTTTAATTTTTAGAAGTCTTAAAAAATTAAAGAAAACTCCATAAGTCCCCTTTTCCATAGATAACATACCAGGGTTGGATAAAGGAATAAACCTACACCTGGCATATGTTCTCCTTATTTTTTATCTACAGGAGAACACATTCAACTTTTATTTTTGTTAGTAACACAAAAATAATCATATACATTAGCACAACTATATACATATATGTACAAAATTAAATTAATTTTGCAACAAAATTTATAGAGGTGGATTAGTGAGAGGAGGGTTCCTCTTTCCGAGCAATTGTATTTCAGAATTTTGAAGAAAATGATTGGAAAAATCCTCTTTTCATAGTGGCTTGTGATAAACTTTCAATCGGTGTCCATTGACGACAAAATAGGTATACTCTCCATCAACAATCTTGATCTCAACTGATCCATTGTCATATAATGTCTCTATCTCATAAGGTCCGAGCCATCTAGTTGACAACTTCCCCTTGATGTTTTTAAACTTGCTATCGTATAACAAAGCCCAGTTGATAGGTTGAAAAAGTTTCTTTTTAAGGAACTTGTCATGCCATTTGGTTCTCTGATCTTGGAAAGAATTTTTCTTTGAAGTGCATCTTGTTTGATTTCATCTAGTGCATTCAAATCCATCAATCTTTGTTTTTGTGCCTCACCCAGATCCATTACTAGTTGCATGGTTTTTCTGAAGGTTTAATCTGGAACTCTATAGGAAGGAGTACATGTTTTCCATAAACCAACTCATAAGGTGATTATCTTGTTGTGTTCCTCCAGGTTGTCCTATAGGCCCATAAAGCTTCAAGTAACCTATCGGTCCAACCTTTGTGATGCAGTTGTACTGTCTTGGTGAGAATGGTTTCAATAAATTTATTAGTTGATTTCACCTGCCCATTTTCCTATGGATGATAAGGGGTGGATTTCCGGTGTCTTATTTGGTATTGCTCAATAATGTTTTTTACTAATTTAGAGTTAAATTGGGTGCCCTGATTAGTTACTATTTCTCTCAGTACACCAAATCGATTAAATGTTTTCTCAAATAGGAAATCAACAATTGATTTCTCATTAACAAAGTATAATTATTTCGCTTCTTCCCACTTTGTTACAAAATCCGTACATACCAAAATATACTTTTTTCTTTTTAGACATAGGAGAAATTGAACCAACAAAATCTAATACCCATTTGTTGAAGGGTTCAATAACTACCTATGCTTGAAGAGGCATTTCATTTTTTGGGGTTGGTTTTCCCATCCTTCGACAATCGTCACAACTAGCCACATACTTCTTTGCATCTTTAAAAATAGTGGGCCAATAATATTTGGATTATAATACTTTGTATGTGGTCCTTTTGTCCGTGAAATTTCCACCACATGACTCATTATGGAAATATTTTAGGATATCCTCCATTTCATCCTCTCGTACACATCTTCTAATTACAAGATTTGGTCCACTACAGTACAAGAAATCATCTTGCTACATATAATTAGTGCTGAGTTGAATGATTATTTGTCTTTCTCTTGAGAACAAATTTTGTGGCAGTTTTCCTGTAACCAGGTAGTTGGCTACATCTAGATACCAAGGAATATAAGTGGAAATAGAAAATAAATTTTCATTGGTAAAATAATTAGCAATTAGTGCACTATAACCTATATGAACAAGTCTAGACAAGAAATCAGCAATAAGATTATCTCTTCTTGGCATATCAACAATAGTAATATTGAATTCCTGCAGTAGTAGCAACTATCTAGTAACTCGGGCATTAGTGATTGGTTTATTCATTAAAAATATAATAGCTCAATGATTTGTATGTATAAACACTTCATACCTAGTTATATAATGTCTAAACTTATTAATGGCATGAACTACTGATAAGAATTCCTTTTATGTGACTGTATAGTTAAGTTCGGTAGGGGAGATGTTTTTGTTGAAAAATTAAATGACATAGGGGATTTTATTTTCTCTTTGGCCCAAAAAAACCCCCAAAGTTGTGTTTGAGGCATTAGTACAAATGTGAAAAGGGAGGCTCTAATTTGGTCCTCTTCGAACTAGAGCAGTTGACAGCTTTTGTTTAAGATTTTCAAAGGAAATTTGACATTGAGGATTCCATTGAAAATCTGCATCTTTACTTAGAATTTTAAACATAGGAGTGACTATTGTGATAAAGTTTTGAATAAATATTCTATAGTATCTGGCATGCCCTAGAAAGCTTCTAACTTCTCTTTGAGAGCTGAGAGTGATAATTTGAGCAATTATTTCAATTTTAGCAGGGTCCACTCTTATCCCAGTTTCAAAAATATGATAACCTAGCACAATACCCTCAGTAAGCATCATTCTAGATTTTCCGTTTCTAAGGGCAAGGTTAGTCTCTTGACATCTGATTAAAACTTTCCCTAGGTTGTCTAAAGCTTGTTGAAAACATTTTCGATATATTGTGAAGTCATCCATATAGACTTTGACACAATCTTGGATTAGATATGAGAAAATAGCAAGGGAAATCCTTTGAAAGGTGGTAGGGGCATTACATAACCCGAAAGGAAGAACCCTATAGGCATAAGTAACCCATGGACAAGTAAAGGTGGTCTTTTCTTGGTCTTCAAGTGCAATTTGGATTTGGTTATAGCCACTAAATCCATCCAGGAAGGAAAAATATTTCTTCCTAGTCAAGGTATCCAATACCTGATCAATGAAAGGCAATGGAAAATAGTCTCTAAAGGTGGCCTTATTCAGTTCCCTAAAATCTAAACAGATCCTCCATTTACCATTTTTCTTAGGTACGATGACTAGTGGTGACACCCACTTTCTATCAAAAATAGGGTAAATGAAGTTAGCATTTAATAGTTTTTGAAGCTCTTCTTTTACTATATCTTTTAGGGTTGGGTTCATTCTCATTTGAGGTTGCCTTACTTTTCTAATTTAATCTTTTGTATAGATATGGTTCATGCAGGTATCTGGGTGAATTCCTTTCATGTCAGAGTAGTCCCATGCAAAATCACCACATTGCCTCCTCATAATTTGGATCATTTGTTCTTGTTCTTCTAACCCTAGACTAGAATTAATATATAGAGACTTCCCAGGATAAATTTAAACATCATGGACAGATGGATCCTTTCTTACATTTGTTGTTGTTGTTGCAAATAATGTAGAGGTAGAAGAATGACATGTTTCCTGAAATTCAAAATTGAAAATATGCTCATATTCTTGGAAGGATTGTGGGAAATCAATACATCTCATTGTGGCTAAGAACAAGTTGAAAACTTGATCTTAGGTTTGTTCTTGAAGACCTTTAGACTATTCAATTGTTAATAATAGTTGAGCACATTCCTCCTCTCCATATGGGCTTTCTAACCACAAAGTAACTTTTGTAGTAGGTTGGGCAGGAGGAAATAAAACAATCTTTTGATTTTGACACCCATTAGAAATTGTCATTTCTCTGGGCCTGCATCCAATGAAGGCATCAATAGTAGTGAGCCAAGGTCAATCCATTAATATTGGATGTCAAAGTTTGGATAATTTTGGATGGATCAAAAATAAATCTACAAGATATTCCCAGGAAGCTAGTACAAATATTATGTCATCCAAGCTTCCTGCAAGTTTAAGAATAGATTTGTCTGCTAATTCCAATAAAGTTTGAGTGGGCCTTAAGCCTTCTAACTACATCTTTTTCATGATATCCACATTCATGAAATTTATTTTTGCACCTAAATCAACAAGGGTGTTTGGTAAAGAGGTGCCATTGATCTGTATGGTCACTACCAGGTTTCCAGGATCAGTGTATTTAGAAGGCATCCCTAACATGGTTTTCGATAACTGGCCAACTAGCTTGATAACAGGGGGATCCTTCCTCTTTCTTCATATATTTGTAATGTGAAGGTCCTTTACAATCTTGGCATAAATGGGAATATATTTTATGGCTTGCAACAAGGGTATCCTCACACAGACATTTCGTAGTTCGACCTCTAAGTCATATTCTGGTGGGACCTTAGGATTTTTAACAAGCAACCTTTCTGGGTAAGGTGGCTGAGTAATTTCTTGAGATGGTTAAAGTTGTGTAGTAGAATTGATTACTACTCTAGGAGGGTTTTCTTCCTCACCAAGAGAAAAATCTTCATCTTCGTTTTCAAGAGGTGAATTTGTTGGTTGTTCTTCTTGAATAATGACTACAAGTCCTATTTTGTTTAATATATTCCCGAAACTTAACCGAATCTCATTGATTGGAACTGGAGTGATGGTATAAGTATGGAAGGTCTACAACTCCACATTCTTCATAGGTTGAGCTAGTTTATTATTATGATTTGGAATAGGTTGTGCAGGAAATTGAGTAGGTTGAGGAGGAGTTGGATTTGGGTTCATGGCAACTATTGTTGAGGAAGTGGATTCATGGGAAAAGAAAGTTGTTGTGAATTTTAATTCATGGGCATTTGTTGTTGTTGTTGTTGGAATGAAGGTAGGAAGGGTTGATTAAACCTTAGAAATAACTGAGAAATATTTGAAGGATATTGTGTGTAGTTTAGATAAGAGTGTGCTTGGTAAGGTTGTGGAGGTATGTGTCCATATATAGTTCTCCTCCAACCTTGTTGCCAAGAATTTCCTTGTAATGATTAGGGTCCCCATTGAGAATAAGGCTTCTAAGGGCCCCATTGTTGTTGAGTGAACTACATGTAAGGATCTTGGGGCATGGAGGGGTTTTTCTGCCTCCATGGTCTCCTAGAGGGATGGGATGAATCTTGTGATTCTATCCCCCCTTTGTATATAGATTACAGTCATAGTAATGAAGGACATTCTTTGGTTGAGTGCTTATTCATGCAAATTCTACAAACCTCTAGGGTATTAAGGGGACATTCATTTTCAGGATGTTTCTTCCTACAATGAGGACCAAAGATAGCTAAAGCAACATTTTCGTGTTCTTGCTTCCTTTTGCTATTGAGGGTATCTAGATAGTTACTAATGGTACTTAGGATAAAATTTTCCAACGGATTCCCCAGTTCTATCCTAGTTACCCCACTTGTGGTTGGTTTGAGAACTCTACTTGTATGTTCTTTAAGACTTTTTCCAGCTTTTGCTTGATTGTGGGAGTACTTTCTACAATATTTATCAATCTCGACAAATTATTTTTGATAAAAAACACCCAAGCTCATAAGGTTAAGTACATCTATTGAGTTATCTCATACTCCTTTTAGAAAAATGGTCTTAACTATGACTAGGTCAAGAGCAACTTTTTTGGATTTTTGATAGTTGTAAAGGAACCTTTCCAAATAGACTTCTAGGCTTTCATCTTCAGCTTGCTACATTATAAAGATGTCATTCTTGGAATCCCTAGGTCTACAGCTGTCTTGGTATTTTTGTAGAAAGGTTGATTTCATATCATCCCAAGATGTAATAGTATGCTCCCCTAGACTCATGAACCATCTTAATGCAAAGTTTTTAAAGGTGGTTGGGAACAGTTTCAGCTTTTTAGCATTATTTGTATAATTATAACTTCTACACAATATATCAAATAAAAATAAAAAAGAATCAGGATCATCAGATGTCATACCATTGAAATGAGGTAATGATGATAAGGGAATGTTCTTCATATTGACATTCCTGGTAATGTCAAGGGTTGGAAATCCGAATGTTTTTGGTTCATTGTTTTCTGGGTTGTCGAATCTTCCTCCTTCTACTTCCATTGTTCCTTCCCACACTTTAATATTTATGGCAGTAGGAGATGTCTCACTTGCAGAAGATGATGGTTCAGTCACTACATTATCTGCAATGTTCCAAGCCACTGACCCCCCTACAGTCTAAACTTCCTCTACCATTGTCTTGATTTTTGCTGATGTCTCCTCTGCTACTATCACTTGACTTTCCTCCTTTGGTGTTTTCCTTGCATAATGATTAGCAGAATTAGTTAGGGTTACAACTTTAAGATCGTATATATTTTCTGCGGTTTTAGATTAAATAAATCTACCTTTCTTATTGCTAATTCTTTTCATAAAAACAACCCCACCAAAGTGGATGTGCAGGTTCTTACCTCTCATCTTTCATCTTCTCTCTGCCCTTAGGTAGTCCTCAATTTTAATCACAATCCATCAAACAAATCTATCACCGTTTACAGCTCCCCGGCAACGATGCCAAAAATGTTAGGGCAATTATATGAGTATATATATACATGTATAAGTGTTTGTCTCAATACTTAATTATCAACCAGGGAATCGTAATCAGTAGAGATGATGCACTATATGTGTCGACAATAAATAAGTTTCATTGCCTGCTGCGTATATTCTAGATAGTGAGTACTTCAAATTAACACTTCATTCTACACACTTTAATTCATTTCATCACACAATTAATGAATAGAAACACAATGCTCAAACACTATAAATTAAATATTTTAAATCAGGTAATGAGTTCCTCCATTTATAGGCTCATGAAACACCAAGATGGACTTAACTCTGTTTCCTACAACTATTATCTTAACCAAATCAAATCAATGCATTCAATTATTAAACAAGGCAATCACAACCAATACAAGAAATATTTAATAAGAGTCTTCACTATTGGCCCATGTAGGTGAATGGTGAGATCTCAAGTCTTATCCTTCCTGTGCTTCAAATAATCAATCACTAAATCTGTAAATCAAGTGAAATTTAAACCAAGAAATTATCACTCATAAAGAAAAACTAGAAACACTAAACTATTTAATAACTTTTAAAAAAGAAAAACTTGCCTTGATGGCTTCAGTGGGCCCTTGTCGAACTACCAAGGTAAGCTTGAAAACTTACAGAGCTAAGAAGCAAGTTAACACACTGATCTTAACAACCGCTACTCATATTATTAATAAAAAATAAGGATTACTACTTAACTGCTCATCAACATTACAAATATCAAAGTGCTAGTTCTCTATTTCGAATTGTTTGATTCTCTAACCTAATCTCTCTCTGAAGACTAAAAGATTAAAAGACTAAGATATTAAAAGATTAACTTAATCATTCGACAAACCTTTCTTTTATAATGAAGAGGGTTGTTACAATCAAAGTTACAGGAGATAATCATCAAATATGTATAGTTGAACTAGGATTACATTTGCAACTTCATCCTGATGACACGAAGTGCCTGAGGAGGAAGTGAATCTCAAATGACTAAGTAAGGGAGATGTCTTTAACTACTTTCTTGGTTCTATCGTAGACACTTTGTTGAAGTACTAAGTCTGGTATTGGAATCAGATTGTAGAACTCTGGTACCAAAATAGAACAAAGGAACAACTGGTATCAAAATCGAATAGAGGAACACTGGTATTGGAACAAAACAATATAACATGGGTATTGGAGTTAAATGGTAGAACATATGGTGTCAGAATCGAATAGTGGAGAAGTTGGTACTGGAAACAAATAGTGGAATGGTTAGCATCGAAATAGAACAATATGAAGAGTGCAATAACCAAGAGCTCGGGCCACTAGTCAAGTGTTAGATGAGTGCACACGTGTGGTGAGCAAGGTCACTAAGAACATGAATACTGGTTGAGTATCGGATGGGTGCACATGTATTTAACAAAGACTTGAGTGTTAGATTTCTGAAGAGGCTAGACAATAAGAACATACATACTAGATCACTAAACTTCCTACGTACCGGAATGGTAAACTGCCCAAGCGTCAAAATGTTGAACTAGTATTGGATGAATAGGAGTGGAAATCTAAAGATCTATGTGAACCAATCAGAGAAATTAGAGCGTAGAAGATCAAATAATGCTATTTTTACTACAAGAAAACATAGAAATTGCATTTTGAATTTTAGATTACCTCATATAGACATCATAAGGCTAAAAGGGCATATACTTGAAGAAAATAGGCGAATAAAAGATAGGTTCAAGGAAAAATAGGTCAAAACTAGAGGTTAATTAGGCCATTATAAGTATCAACAGGGAGACCCAATAGGGTTCATGTAAGTATATTAGGAGGTAGATATGCCTTTCAAAGTGCATGATGGTAATTGATTGCATTTCATGGGAGGGTTAGGACTGGGTGTGGGTTGTGTTATCACTCAGAAGTTTTCCCTAGAAGTTATCAAAAGAAGGAATAATCTGAGGTAACCACAAACCTAATCTTTTAGACTCAGGTTCTAGCCAACCTAAGTCTAGAGAGGGCTCTCTGTTTATGGTTTAACTTTGTTTTTATTGGATTCCAGGCTAGTTCTTAGTGTTTGTGAGGATTTTGATTTTGGATTGAAAGTTGGGTGGTGGAATTCTTGGAATAGATGGGTAGATATAGTTTCTTCAAGCCATTGGGCTATGGAGTCAATAAAATGATAGCATAACTAGGTTAGATCATTAAAGGGAGTGTTTACAGGGTAGACTAGCAAGGAAAAAGGAAAATCTTCAAAGGGATGATGGATGGAATGATTTTGGATTCAAGGGGATGCCTTTATTTCTAAGGAGTTTCACTCGAACCTGTGGTAGACCCTATTTAGTGGGAGATCTGCGAGATCAATTCTAGTGGTAAAAGAAGATGACGCGTAGTGGAAAGATAGAGATAGAGAAATTTAATGGTCAAAGTTTTGAGTTGTGGTAACTCAAGATGGAGGATCTGTTGGTGGATAAAGATCAGTGGATCGTGATAGATCTGGGTACTAAACCAACGAGAGTGACTGACGAGGAATGAAAGAAGTTAGATCGGAAGGAAAAGACCATAATACAATTGTGTGTCTCAGATTTAGTATTGTTGAATGTATCAGGGTAAGCTACGGAGAAGGCTTTGTGGGACAAGTTAGGGACTTTGTACCAATCTAAGTCTCTGCTAAATAAACTGTTCCTGCAAAAAAAGTTGTATAACCTAAGGATGAAAGATGGAGACTCAGTGGCAGAGCATCTGAATGCATTTAATACTGTGGTAAGTCAGTTATCGTCTGTTGATATCAAAATTTCAGATGAAGATAAATGCATTAGTTTGTTGTGTTCTCTACCAAATTCGTGGGATAGTTTGGTTATTGCAAAAGGTAGCAATGCAACTGCCTTGCAATTTGATGAAATAGTCTCATCCTTGCTGAAGGAGGAGATGAGATGGAAAAATATGGAGATCCAGAATGCTAATGCCCTGTCTATATGAGGACAGTCCCAGAACAGAAACAAAAATAAGTCATTGAGTGGGAGATCTAAATCTAGAGGGAGATCTAAATCTCTAGGAAAACTTGTAAAGGTGGTGTACTGGAAACGCGGAAAGGAAGGGCATTACAAAAGGGACTGTAAATCTAAATTTCCTGACAAAGGAAAGGGATCTGATGATTCTTCTTCTGCAGAGGTAAAAACCACCTCAGATTAAGGTGGGGATCTGTACTTGGCTTCTTCAAGTACACATGTAGATCATGAGGCATGGTTGATTGACTCAAGTGCATTCTTCACTTCAATCCCCATAGAGAGTGGTTCTGCGAGTATGAGAAATACGATGGTGGTGTTGTCTTCTTAGGTGATGATAGGAAGGCTAGAATAATTGGTCATGGAAAAGTAAAGTTGAAGTTGCAAGGTGGAAGGA
>APFE030989857.1:45253-108904 GCA_000404065.3 Pinus taeda
AAGAACCCTCCCTCGGCAAGAATTCCCACTCCCAAGTGTATGGACCCCTTCCAAACACTAAGGGAACCCTCTCCAAATGCTAAATAACCCTCCCCGCGCATTCTTCTTTGAAAAATATTAATGTTTGTTTGATAAGTTTTCACCGCGCAAACCCATTTACCCATTTTCTAAAGTTAAAAACCCACCGCGCCATGAAAAATTAAGTCTTTAAGGCGCGCGCGCCTTTGCTAAACCCCATGCATCTCCCTTTCTCGTCCACCATCGGATTTCCTCCCCCAGATCCGACGGTCCTTGATCACATCGCGCGCCCAATTACGGTGGTAGGTTACCACCCGATGTCCGACGGTTTTACCGTCGTACACCGGGACGGGTGGCGGCCTCCTATTGCATCGGGCCGCCCCTGACAAAAACCACCTTCGTACCAAAGGCGGTCCGACGCACAGGGAAAACCGCCCTCCCCTCACATAACAAGAGCGCCACCTCATCCTGCCAGGTCACCTCCACGTCACCTCACCCTGCCTGTGCCCAGTCCACGTCACCCTGCCACGTCACCCGACCGTACTGCCACGTCACCTTGATGACGTCACATCCGTACCAAAGGACCCCACTGCTGATGTCATCATGCTGACATCATCCGCCGTACTGCTGATGTCATGCTGATGTCAGCAGCCAAAAAACCGAAAATTCGCGCAAGAAGAAAAATCGTGCTTCGGAGCTCCAGAATGAGAAACGGAGGCAGTTTTCGATGCACGATTAGCATGAAGTGCTAATCGCGCATCGCTATGGGAAATAGGCCATATTGGGGAATCTTTAGGGAATCATTTGATTCCTTTGCCCGTTTTGCACCGAAAAGGCCCGAAATTGCCCGATTTTGCCAAATTAAACCGATTTGAAGACAGGAAGAAACCAGAGACAGAGATTAAAGTGTATCAAATCAAATTCACGGAGAGAAAACACATCAAAGAGTATCAGAAAGCGACGGAGACCATCAATTTAGCGGCAAAGAGTATCAGCGAAGATCTTAACAGCGGCCCAAAGCAGGAGAAAATTTAATACCTTCCATCAAAGTCAAAGAAAGAGGGCGAGGCCACTCAAAACTCTCAAATCATGGTTATTGCACATTTAACTCGCACCATAACAGAACTGCAGATCCCAAAGCACAGTTGTTCCAGCAGTACTGCATCGAGGCTCCAAGGGCCAGATTGCACTCCTTTTAATCCAGCTACCTCTGACACAGTTCAATAGATATTTACCTGCATTTAATTTTGGCACAATTTTATGTTTAGAAAGCTCTTTTTGCATACCTGTTTTAGGTCAATTGTAATAAATAGTTTGAGATATTTGCACTATAAAGACAGCCCTGAATACTGTATTACGGGTTGGTTGGTTAGTTGATTAGTCAACAAGCTATCTCTCGTTGATTTTGCTCCGGGAGAGACTCGCACTATAATATCTGATAAGTTTCTATAATCAAAGACTGCTTATGAGCCTTGGAGAACGGATTGTTCACTGTGTTTACTGGTTGAAGAGTGATTATGGAATTCTCATGTTGTGCATAACTCAATAAGTGCTTCTTACCTCTGTTTTCATTCATGAATTACGCTCTTAAACAACAGAAAGAAAGATTAGATTAGAATTTGTTTAAATACACTCTATGTTCAATTTCTGTTGTTTCTTTATATTTTCCTTTGTTTAAGCATAAATATGAATTCCACATGGCTCATGTTTGCCTTAACCCAAGACAGTTATCCAGGGATTCTTCATTGCCCCTAGATAGAGATCATCTTTCCCTCTATTAAGTTAAATGAGAGATTCTTAAGTGCCTCTCATTCCTTACATATCATTCATCCTTTTAGTCTGAAGATTGTGTTATGAGCAGCTATCCTACTTCATTATTTCTCTTATGACCAGAAAGACGCATTGATAATCCTAACCCATGACTCCATGCCCAATGGTTTGAAACTTATCACTTCATAAATTGCCTCTATGCCTGAAAGCATTTTCCTTCCATCCAAAGACAAACAAAAACCCCTGAGCCAAAATCTAGCGTAAAATTATCAACAAAGTTGAATCATTAAGAGAGAGCCCTCTCTGATTGCAGGTGGGCTAGAACCTGCAATCCAAAGATTGGTTTGTGGTTACCTCGACCGTATCCCTACAGGAGCCTAGGGACAACCTGAGTGATAACAGGGTGAGTACTCATGATGGGCTTTGGTATACCTATTTGATTTAATTCCTCTGATAGGCCTGGCTATTTTGACTCTTCTTGCACCTGGGACTTTTCTTCTATATGAGATTCAGTTTGTGCCTGTGATTCTTCTTGGATTTGAGATTCTCCTTGGGCTTGATATTCTCCTGGCACCTACAGGAAAGAACCCTCATCAAGCCTTTTCTCTAAATCAACTAGAGCATTTTCAACTGCAACTTCAGTGCTATCCTATCCACTAAAGTATTATCCACCCATTCCAATTGATTTGCATATTTCTCTATCTCAGGGATTTGGTGGTGAATGTAGGGAGCCATCTTATTTTTCTTTCTTCTGTTGCAGATGAAGTCATAGGGATTGCATTTCCACATGAAACTCTATTTTAGTTTAAGTCTCTGAAGGATTTGTTCTGCTTCTTTTCCAGTTTCTCTTCTATTACACACAAAGGGCCCTAGTTGTTCTTTGATTCTGAGCTGGGCCTTCTTTTTGGCTTTAACAAAATGCTCCTCATATGAGTTGATTATCTGCATGTAGTACTCTAGAGCAAATAACCTCATTAGGAGGTATCTGGGCAGTTTATATGGGGCCAATTCACAGCCATAAATCCTAAATTCTGTGTGATTTTGGTACAAGTACCAATCTCCCACTTTGTGTTGTTTTGACAGCTGCAGGATCCTCCTGATATCTGAACTGATTCTTGGGGGAAGACTTCCTAGCAGCATGGTCACTACTGGATATACAAAAAGATCTATGAAGTCTATGTATGGATATGGGGAATCATACTTATGGATCAAAGGAGTCCAAAAAATCACTGACCTAGGATGACCTTTAGTATCAAGCCTTTGGAGAGTGAAGGGGAACTTGTGAGCTTGGTAATATAATAAAAGGTGGTACAAAACTGAAGAATACTTAAATACTCTCTCAGTACTCATTCTAAGGAATTGGTCATGCATTTTGTCACCTACGAACTTGGCATAATCATACATGACAGCAGGACGCTGTCCTAGAGAGAAAATGGACATGAAGGCTAAGATGATTTCATCTATGTACTCACTAGTAGTATAGCCTAATAAACAAGAAATCATTGCTACTATGTCCTGACCAAATGGGGAAAATATGGTAGCCACATGTGGAGGAGGATCTGTTGGGATATGATTTTCATCCCTGATGAAGGTTTGGAACATTTCAGCAAGCTTGGTAGTGGTAATATTGGGGAATTTGTCTAGTAGGTCTCCAATTGAAATAGGGGCTAAATTTTTCCTTGGTTGTAGTTGCAACATTCATTGGTTGACTCGCCAGTGATGGTGAAATGTATGGTTTGGTCAGGGGACATCACTACTCTTTGACTGGGAATGTAGTTTGCATGGAAATAATGGACAATCTCTGGAAATATGTGCACCTCGGGGAATTGGTACTTGGGAAAATTAGACTCCCAAAGACCTATTTTGTTAGCATGGTTTAGGTATTGGTCTCTGTATTGACAATATAATTTGAGAGGGGATTCAAGGACAAAGGTGGTATTGATTTGGAAATCTTTATCAGCAAGGGTAAGGTGGTCCAGGTCCAGGGGAGGAGTGGTAATTGGTCTGACATACATGGCAATTGGGGCAGCCATTCTTAGTTCTTGTGGATTTAAGAATGGGGACAATAAAATTCCAGTCTTTAAGGTAAGGAGAGTCAATTCTAGGTGGGTTTTTAATTACTAGAGTTTCCCTTTAATTTCTATTACGAAAAATTAGTGACTGTTTCAGAAATTGATAGGGTCTTTCAATGGATTCTGGCTTAAATACCTAAAATTTGATGAAACTGGGTCTGAACTAGGTGAATGACAATTCTGAACAGTTGAAAAGGCTTTAATTGGGTTCGAAGGCAATCTGGGAGCTTTTGGTGTCTTCAAAGTGCAAGTGTATGTGGTTGATGGCTTTCAACATTCACAAGTGCATGTATGGAAGTTTTCAGTTGAAATAACAATAAAAACAATGATTTGGGGCTTTTTTGGATTTATGCGTGAAAAGTCAATTTGGCGGGTATGGGTGAACACTGACAATTTGTCACATAGCAGAGTGAACAGTGACTATTTTGGTGGGTAGCGGGCTGCGGCAAGTGGTTTACTTCGCACAGCCTTTGGGCGCTTGGAAGTATTGGGGGGAGGCCACCTGATTCCATTCATCGAGCGCCACATCACCTTGGAGGCCCAATGGAAAACAACCCATTTTGGGCGGGTATCGTTTGGATTGTGGGTCCTTCTCGAAATCAACATGGGCCATCAAATGGAGAGGGGGGAGATCGTGCAGTGGTCAGTTTCAGGAGTTGCATGGAAGGTAATGGGGGAGCCCGGTGGGCCATTAAGCACAATGGTTTTATCTTAATGAGGGGTTAAGGCGGGGATTAAGGTATCAGGTGGGATATGATTGGTGGATGGTTTGACTTTAATTAATCACAGATCGATTAATTATGTCAATTAGTCAGGGTTGGATAAAGTAAGTTTATATTTCAAACTTTGGGGTAGGGATATTAATATTTAAAGGGAATTAATAAAATATACAGGAAAAGGGGGTTTTTTAGGGAATTATTAAATATAAATAAAATCAGAAGTTAATATGAAAAAGGCAGAAAATGGATGGCGCTAAGCATAATGTGTTTTTGTAATTAATTTGCTTTTTACATAGAAACATTATAGCTTAGGCTAAGTGTATTTTTGTGGGTTTTTCATAAAAAAGGGATATTCATGGGGGTGATTGCTTTTCCTCAGGAAAAATAGAGTTTTAACCTTAGGAAAAGGAATTTATTAGGGAAAATGAATGAACTAAAGGGGGGTAAATGTTTATGACGAGATTTTAGTACTTAAGATCTATAAGTCATTAGGTCGTGGATCTAGTGCCTCCAGAAGTCAGAGAAATGCTTTGAGCCCCTTTGACTTCAAGATTTTGGGTACTTCAAGCTTATTGTGGGAAATTAGTTAAGTAAAGGGTGGAATGAGTGAGGGGAAATTAATTAATTTGACTTTGTGAACTTTATGCCAGTCCAATTTCTCATTCATACTTATAACTTTCATGACGAGGGCTATCAATATGCTTTTGTCTAACAATCATCACAATTCTGCAACCTTTCTTCTACTTATCCATCTACTCATCCTACCATTTTTACTTCTCTTTATTAGGGTGCATTTAAGCTAGCAAACCCTTATAAACATTTTTCTTTTCTTTACAATAGTAAACTAACTAAATCTAACCTTATTACATCCAAGGGCTCAAATTAAACAGTTGAACTCCTTTTATTTACTCTACCTAATCTACTTATCTGCCAAGATTAAATAGTTTGGTTAGATTTTATTCTCTATCTATAAACATGAAATAACCAAGTTTAAACATTTTGATTATCATGGATTGTGGCATAGATTACAAGCTGCACACAATCATTTATTTTTCACAAAAAGTAAAAAGTAGTGGCATTTTAACTTGAACATTTTCATGGTCTTTTGTTTTTGGGGTTCATATTTTTCACTTTTTTGAACTTTTTATTCTTTTTGTCCTTTGATTTTTCTTTTAGGACATACCCTCTTTACATTTTTTAATTTTTTGAATATGGAAAACATTTGAAAAAAGCAAAGGTATGTACATATTACAGTTTTAATCTTAGTCATTCAAACATTATGACTCTTATTGGTATAGGAACCTAACAGGTTGGTTGGGATAATATATAGCATTAGATGGCGTTGGTGTTAATGATGTACTAGTGAATGAAGGGAATGATGGTGGGGGACCATAGGTGTTCCCAATATATGGAAGGAAATTTCATGGTTTAGTTTGGGTAAGGTTCCCGATCAACCCATCTACTAAATTTTATGTCCCCAGTTTATCTTGAGTGAAGGACTACAAGCAAGGGGCATCAAGAATAATAGAGTGAAGGTAACCTGACTGCGTGTAGATGAGCTCAAAATGTTGACCCTTGTTGATAACCTCTTCTTTATTTTTTTGCAAGTGGTTGCGACATATTTTGTAATGATGGAAAAAGGTGATTTCGGGAAGAAATCTAAAAGAAGGGAAGTAGAAACACCCACTTTACATAAGATACAACATTTACACCATTCATAGACATGGTATGATATGTGTGTGGAGGTAGTATATCGAAATTGGGTTAAAAATTCCAAACCTATGTTGTGACAAACTAGGAGCTGGAAGAAGGTGAGGAAATATTTAGCTAAAGATTCAAATGTTCCATGGGATCCTGAGGCTTCTCTAACATACCATTTCGCGGCAGGGCCTATGAGGGTTTGTTGAAATAGTGTTAGTCTAATTGATTCCTCTATGATTTTATTGGATGAACACTATAAGTGAAAGGTCATAACATGGTTGGTTGGGTCATCCCCTTATTTACCTTTGAAATTGGGAATGTCTTATGGTAAGTTGGCTAACATTGTCGGCCATTGAGGATCATGAAAAATGGGGTCATTTGTAAGTTTTGAAAGATTTGGGAGCATTAAATGAAGCTACACATAACATTTTCCTAGGTTGGGTATGTGGTGGTGGTTGAGGGTTGGTGTTAGCGATTGTAGTATGAACTTGTGGGATGGTGTTGGTAGTGGTACTCTGTGGGGTTATTTGGTGTTACCCTGAGGGTTGGTGCTAGTGGTACCTTGAGAGGCACTAGTTCCTGTAAAAGCAGCACCAAGGATGGATGTTCCTATCAAAGTAGTTGGGTGTTGTCATCTACATTTTAAAGGGTGAGAAACAAGGTACTCCTCTTAGTAAGAGTGGGAGGTCTTGTAGGTTCCTAGAGTGGCGGGAAACCCTTGGGTCCCCTATGGTGCCTTAGTAGGTGTGTGAAAAATAATATGAGGGGGTATTTTTAGCAAACCATATTATTCACATACATAATAAAAAGTGAGAAAATTAATGGTTATTTTTCCCTTTAAACTATTTAATGTATGAAATAATCAACAAAAATGTTTGTCAAGTTTTGCATATGATAAAAAATCCTAAAATACCTGGAGTCCTTCTGCTCAATTAGTAACTAAGCCTTGTGAAGGATTTTACAAGGGTATTGGAGCTACATCTTGAAAGCACTGTAAATGTCTCCAACAACGAAAAAACCAACCAAGTTATTGAAGAGGGTTATAACGAGGGGTATTAGGGCCATGTTACAAAGAAACTAATGATGCTTCTAGGAGCTTATCGAAATTGCCTCCTGGTACAAGTTCTCCTACACCCACCACCTATAGGGAAATATGCCCTAAGATTTTTCTACTAGATGCCTATGCCTAATGGGGATGAGAGAAATCAACTCCTCATTGTCAATTTTGGACCCAGTGCACCTACCAAGCATTAGGAGATACAAGGGGGCCCATGATAATCCGTTGTCTAGGCCTTAACTATTCATTGGTTTCTTCTTATCACCAAATTTTTAGCATTGGGTTATTAAGGATTTTAAGTTCCCTAAAAAGGAAACTTCTATTGAAAATGAAACAAGATGATGGAGCTTAGTGAAAAGAAGTCGCCTTCACTAAGTGGGTCCGTAGGCTATTTTTGGCGCAAAGTCTATTTTTAGACATATGGATCATGGTCTATGAGTTGTAGGATGCTATTTGTGGATGATTGATCAAGTTGGTAAAAATAGATGGACCTCTATTTTTAGACATATGGGCGGAGTTTATCTTTAGACTGCCAAGCTAAAAATAGAACAGTCGAATATTATTAGCTCTTAATAATATTTGGACTATAAACATTATCTTATTCTCTTGGAGCACTTTAGTTCAAGCTACAAATGTGGCACATGCAATTGCCAGAAGGAAATACGCTTTTCTTATGGGTTACTTGAGCTATTGCATGAAGGAATTCAGTTAGAACTTCAGTGATTGAGTTTTGTGGAGTTGAATGAGTTGATGGAGTTGTGTTCAGTTTGACTTAGTTCAACTAGTTTTGTTTAGTCTAACTAACAAATACACTAGTGTTGAGTGATGTGAATTAGTTATTAATTAATTCACTAATTATTAACTCATGAATAAACTGAGGAATACATCAGTTAACTCAGTGCATGGACAGTTCAGTGGAGACAAGTGTTAGAGATGAGTGAAAGGGCAAGACAGTTGTCAGTTGTGGCTATAGTTGTGCATGTGATTTGCACAATTAGTGGGATTGAGTTGCCAATGAGGATTTCATGGTATAGAAAAGGGAAATATGAGTTTGTTTCAGCCATTCAATAGTATTCTCATGCAGGATTGCGCAGTGGAGGTAGGCAAGCAGCGGAGGAGATTTGAGCCAGTGATTGATTCAGATCTGAGCTAGTTTGTGTGTAACAGTGTAGATAGTACTGAGTACTTGTGAGGAGTATTGTACTATGTATTGTTACATGTTCTAAATGAATATAATATATAGATAGTTGGGGGTTTTCAGCTGCATGCTTTCCCCGTGATATACTGTGTTGATATGTGTGATTGATGCTTCAATGTGCGCATGCGATTGTTTCTTAATTCTGCAAAATTGATGATCAACATAGAGGAGGTTATGTATTATGCATGATTCTACAAATAATGTATAATCAGGATAATCTTTGTGAATAAGTGTCATATTATTCAAAATTTCTACATGGTATCAGAGCTGGTTGATTTGTAGAAGAGATTTCTACATGATATCAAAGCGTAGTTGATCATCGGATCTATTATTCAGAAGGTGTTTACATTTTATTTCTTCAGGCAGAGTCTGTAATCGGGCCAGGTAGCCTCTAGATTCATCCTTCTTTTGGAAGGTGAGATATCTAGTGAATGCCCATACAGTCGATGTCTGTACGAGAAATACTTTGTTCTCACGAATTTTAGATCAAAAGCGGTTGAGTTTTGAGCTGGTGGAATTCGAATTTGCAGCAGTGTTTGCTTGGTGTCAAAGTTGAAATCTCTTTCAATGGATTGCGATTGGATTATGCCCTTGAGGGCATCTCAAACTATATTGCATGGAAGGACAAGATGGAAGCGGTGTTATATGATAATGGGTTGAAGGAGTTCATACATGCGGATGTCCCAAAACCTACTGATGCTGCTCAAGTTGGGGATTGGCAAAAGAAGACAGCAAAGTGTCAAAGGATTCTATTGGAGGGCATGAGGGATCACATTGTGTCCAACCTCCATGGAAAGGCTTCTCCATACTTGATGTGGAAAGCGTTGACAGATCTATTCCAAAGCAAGAGAAACCAAAGGAAGTTGGCGCTCAAGGATAAACTCATAAACATAAAGTGTGAGAAAGGCAATAGTATGCCCAAGTATCTCACGAAGTTCACCCAATGCTGGGATGAGCTGGGAAGTGTGGGGGTGACTATTGATGATAAGGACTTGGTGAGCTTGGCTCTCCTTGGTCTTCCAAAGAGTTGGCATTCCTATCAGGACTCTGTCAATGATCGGGAGAAATTGCCAGGATGGGAGAGACTTTGGTCGGATCTTGTGCAAGAGGAGATCAGGCGGAATACCAGGGATGGATCTTCATCAAAGGCATCTGATGAAGAAAATTGTGCTTTGGCTGCCAAAACAAAGAAGGGGAAGAACAAGAAAGCTTCTCATTCCGGTGCGAAAGGCAAGAAGCAGGACATGTCCAAGGTGAAGTGCTTTCACTATCACCAGCACGGACACTATGCCACAAATTGTCTGCAGAAGAAGAAAAATAAGCAAGTTGCTGGATCTGTAGTGGGAGAGGCCTTAGCCTCGCAGTTTGAGCTGGATTTTTCACTGATCACATGCTTGGTATCAAGTGTGATGGTATCGGTATGATTCTTGGATAGTGGTGCGTCTTTTCACATGGCATGAGATCGAGATTTGTTTTCTGATCTGAATGAGAAAGATCTTGGAGTGCACATTGAGATGGGCGATGATGGTAGATACAGTGCAACCGGTATCGGTACCATTTCCTTTGAGAGGGAGTCTGGTAAACCCTTTGTACTGAAGGAAGTAATACATGTTCTAGGATTGAAGAAAAACCTTATCTCTGTGGTGATGTTAGAAGACAAGGGATATGATGTTGTTTTCAGCGAGGGAAAGCCTTTCCTACATAGTAAGACAACTGGAGAAACCCGGAAGATAGGGGTTCGAGTCAAGAACCTTTATCATTTGCATGTAGATGGTTTCTTAGCAATGGCATGCAAGGCAGAAGGAGTGGTGAGTTGGGATGATGGTGAGTTGTGGCACCATAGATTGGGCCACCTTCACCATGGAGCCTTGAAGATACTGCAGTGGATTTCTACTAGGCTTCCTAAAGGCACTCTTGAACAGTCAGATCAGTGCAAGGGGTGTACTTTGGGAAAATTTGTGAAAGCCACCTTTCACGAGAAGGATAGTCATGCCACGACAATCCTTGAGAGAATTCACACAGACATGTGTGGACCTTTCTCAGTAGCTTCGACAGCAAAGAACAGGTACTATGTGATCTTTGTTGATGATTTCTCCCGAAAGTGTTGGATCTTCTTCATGTAGAAGAAGAGCGAGACATACTCAAAGTTCTATGAGTTCAAAGCCCTTGGCAAGAAGGAATCGAGGAAGAAGGTGAAGGCTCTTAGGAGCGACAATGGTGGTGAATTCATCTTTGGCGAGTTCAAGGACTTCTGCAGTGCAGAAGGGATTCAAAGAGATCTCATAGCTCCCCATAACCCACAGTAGAACGAGGTTGCTGAGAGGAAGAACAGAATGATCGTGGGTGCTGCATGGGCGATGTTGCATGATCAGGGCCTACCCCTTCACTTGTGGGTGGAGGCATGCAATACTGCAGTATATGTGTAGAATTGTTGTCCTCACAAGATACTTGAGATGAGTACACCCGAGGAGGCTTATTCTGGTAAGAGGCCTGATATTTCCCATTTGAGGATTTTTGGTTCTCCTGTTTACATGCATGTGACGAAGGATGCCAGGAAGAAGCTGGGGCCAACCGCAGAGGTTGGGATATTTTTGGGGTACACTGATACGCCCCACAACTATCGTGTGTATTTGCCAGACAGTCGCAAGACTGTTGTGCGATGGGATATCAAATTTCAGGAGGAGAAAGCCATGAAGTGTTTGCTTGAGAGGGAGCCACACTTGCATGTAGATGAGGAGCTATTAGTTCCTAAATATGAGCTTCAGGATCTGGATCAGCCACAAGATGAAGTCCATGGAGTGGGAGAGACCACTCATGCAGCGGCAACCATCAGAGGGCGAAAGCGCACTACAGAAGTTGAGCGACTGGCTCAAGATGCAGAGAAGGTTGTAGGACCACCTATAGCACTGCGCAGGTAGAGAAAGTCACCTGATCCGTACACTGGATACATGGCTCTTGTGAGCAAATGTGTCGTGACTGAGCCATCCTCTTTCGAGGAAGTTGTGGAGGATCCCGCATGGGTAGATGCCATGGTGGAAGAGTATGATTCGATTGCCAGAAACAGTGCATGGGAGATTGTCCCAAGACCGGAGGGGAAGTTAGTGGTGTGTTCGAGATGGATCTACAAAGTGAAGCAGACAGCTGATGGGATTGTGGAGAAGTACAAGGCAAGATTTGTTTCCCGAGGCTTCTCATAGATAGAGGGGATCGATTATGAGGAGACCTTTGCACCTGTCACAAGGTATTCTTCCATATGGAAGATTCTTTCTCTCTCAGTGCAAATAGGGTGGCACATTCATCAGATGGATGTGAAGACTACGTTCCTCAATAGAGTCATTGAGGAGGAGGTGTAAATAGAGCAGCCCGAAGGTTTCAAGATCTTTAGCAGCGAGTCGCATGTGTGTAGGCTCAAGAGAGCATTGTATGGGTTGAAACAAGCACCTCGTGCTTGGTACACACGGATAGACAACTATTTCACTGGACTTGGATTCTCCAAGAGTGAGGCAGATCCTAACCTATACTAGATTGTGGTGGAGGGTAAGTTGCTTATCATTGTAACTTTATGTAGATAATTTGATTCTAACGGGAGATGAGCTGTTGATACTTTCATGCAAGGAGGATCTTGCTCGAGAGTTTGAGATGAAGGACTTGGGCCTCCTTCATTATTTCTTGGGATTGGAAATTTGGCAGCGCAGTGATGGACTATCTGTTTCTCAGGGTAAGTATGCCCGGGAGATACTGGAGAAGTTCAACATGCATGGCTGCAAGCCTGTTGATACTCCTCTTCCTGGAGGTTGGAAGAATGAGGATGCTACTTCAGCGGAGGTAGTGGATGCCACTGTTTATTGATAGTTGGTGGGGTCGCTTATGTATCTGGTCAATACACGACCCGATATATGTTATGCTATTAACCATATTTAACAAGCTATGGTTAAGCCAACCAAGCTCTTCTGGAAGGCAGGCAAGCATGTATTGTGTTATCTTAGAGGCACATCGGGATATGGATTGTGGTACAGATAGGAGGATGAAGTGAAGCTATGTGGCTTCACAGATGCAAATTGGGCAGGGAGCCCAACGGACAGAAAGAGCACATCTGGAGGGATCTTCAGTATCGAGTTGACAACAGTTTCTTGGTACAATAGGAAGCAGATATCCGTGGCACTCAGTTCAATGGAGGTCGAGTATATGGCAACAAGTTTGGTTGCATGCGAGGCTATATGGAAGAGGAAGATCATGGGCGGGTTGTTCGGGTCTCATTTGGATCCTACAGTGATTTACCGTGATAACCAAAGTTACATTAAACTCTCGGCTAATCCAGTATTTCATGATAGATCCAAGCACATCGACATTAGGTACCATCATATCAAAGATTGTGTGCAACGGAGAATCATGTTACTTTCATATATTCCCACGGAGGATCAGGATGCTGATATCTTGACGAAGGCGCTCACCAAGAGAAAATTCGAGTACCACCAAGACAGGATAGGGGTTGCTGATAATCCATATCTTGTTGAGAGGGAGTGTTGAAAATGCAACAAGATGATGGAGTTTAGTGAAAAGAAGTCGGCTTCACTAAGTGGGCCCGTAGGCTATTTTTGGCGCAAAGTCTATTTTTGGACATATGGATCATGGTCTATGAGTTGCAGGATGCTATTTGTGGATGATTGGTCAAGTTGGTAAAAATAGATGGACCTCTATTTTTAGACATATGGGCAGAGTCTATTTTTAGACTGCCAAGCTAAAAATAGAACAGTCGAATATTATTAGCTCTTAATAATATTTGGACTATAAACATTATCTTATTCTCTTGGAGCACTTCAGTTCGAGCTACAGATGTGGCACATGCAACTGCCAGAATGAAATACACTTTTATTATGGGTTACTTGAGCTATTGCATGAAGGACTTCAGTTAGAACTTCAGTGATTGAGTTCTGTGGAGTTGAATGAGGAGTTGATGGAGTTGTGTTCAGTTTGACTTAGTTGAACTAGTTTTATTTAGTCTAACTAACAAATAAACTAATGTTGAGAGATTTGAATTAGTTATTAATTAATTCATTAATTATTAACTCATGGATCAATTGAGGAATACATCAGTTAACTCAGTGCATGGATAGTTCAGTGGAGACAAGTGTTAGAGATGAGTGAAAGGGCAAGACAACTATCAGTTGTGACTATAGTTGTGCATGTGATTTGCACAATCAGTGGGATTGAGTTGCCAATGAGGATTGCATGGTATAGACAAGGGAAATACAAGTTTGGTTCAGCCATTCAGTAGTATTCTCATGCAGGATTGCGCAGTGGAGGTAGGCAAGCAGTGGAGGCGATTTGAGCCAGTGATTGATTCAGATCTGAGCTAGTTTGTGTGTAACAGGTGGAGATAGTATTGAGTACTTGTGAGGAGTATTGTACTATGTATTGTTACATGTTCTCAATGAATATAATATACAGATAGTCGGGGGTTTTTAGCTGCATGCTTTCCCTGTGATATATTGTGTTGATATGTGTGATTGATGCTTCAATGTGCGCATGCAATTGTTTCTTAATTCTACAAAATTGATGATCAACCTAGAGGAGGTTATGTATTATGCATGATTCCACAAATAGTGTATAATCAGGATAATCTCTGTGAATAAGTGTCATATTATTCAAATTTCTACAACTTCTGTGTTTTGAATGAAAACAACTATGACAACTTATGGGATGCTTACCCTCGCTATCCTGACGTGAACTATCAATTATTTTGTTACCCCTATGGCGAATTTAATTGTTTCAAGTTAAGGTTTCTTTATAATGGCCTTAATTTTCTTAGGGTGTGCCAAAATATAAATTCAAATAAAATAAGCACAAAGATTGCAAGATAGCATACCCTTTGCACAAAGTTTAAAATAATTTAGTGTGTGATGTGATGGCGTTTATAAGATGAATGGTTAACATACAAAGTCTTTGAATCACAACAATGTGTATATATGGTGATCTATTACAAATCCCCCTATTTACACTATTTAATATTGTCCCTTGCAAAAACAAAATAAAAAATAAAAAATAAAAAAATGATAATAATACAAATGTGGATAATGGGACACTTACTTTTCCTAATCATGTTAGGTGAGCATATAGGGAGATGGAAAATTTGGTTCTTTGAGAAAATTTTTGGATCACCCAATAAGTTCACCAAAATGATGCGAAGGAGATCATACTCTCTTTCTTACTAACACCGCCTCCTGGTCCTAAAAATGAAATTGTTTGCAAAACTAGAAAACATGTGCAGATAAGGGGTCGCTTACTTCCTAGTTAAGTTATGTGTGAATTTTCAATTAAAAGGGATATGGTAGCTAGTATTTTAGAAACTTTTGATACCCCCACAATAGGTTCACCAAAATGGTGCAAGGGAGGGAGAGCTTACTCTTATTCTTAATCACACTACATATACTCACAAACTACAAACTTTTTAAAGTAAAATATAAGTAAAATTACCCTACTATGATGGTTAGAAAAGTAAAATTAAAGCCTATCTAATCTGTAAAAAATTGCAGGAGTGTAGGTAGGTCACTAAAGGCTTCCAAATACTTAGGAAAATGAAGTTACAATGAGAAAAATAGCTTGCTATGAGCCTCGCAGGCTATGATCTGCACAATCACAAGAACTCTTGATTGTTTCTATAAAAGCTACGAAGTTGGCTTGAAAAATTAAATAAAACACTTTAAGGCCGAGGGAAGGTCCAAGTGAGACTTACAAAGCTACAAAAAGAAATAACTGACCAAACCAAATGGAAAAATAGTGAGAAAAGGCTTACAATCAACCAATTAGATAAAAAAATGCATGCAAGTGGAGTCACCAATTTGTGTGATGAATTTGGTAGCACAAGTGTCCCAAATATTCTTATCTTGCAGTTGGTTGAATATTACAATAAGATACACAAATAATTGATGATGTTAGAGATTAAATATGAGCTAAACAAATCATTGAATTAGATAAAAAGAAATCATGAAATACAACTAAACTAAACAATTTGAAACAAAAATATGAGACAAAACATATCAACAAAGTAATGGAAAAAGGGTCATCTTTGTTAGTAGTGGAATAGTTGCAAATAGAATTTAAAGAAAATTGAAAAGATATTTGAGCAATGGTGCTCAATCTATCTCAACAAGGATTTTTATCCCAACAAGTATTTCCCTTTCTTAATCTCTTTTGCAAGCTCTTTCTCTCTCAAAGAAGCAAACAAGAAACTCTCTTGATGGTGGAATCCTCTTAGCATTGGAATGCTTGATTACATGGATCAATTTGGTAGCATAAAAATGCATAACTTCTTCTTGTTTTTGGCTCTCCATCACCTTGGATTTATAGAAATTTCAAATGAATCATTTCCTCCTTTCGCTCATAAATGAGATAAATGGCTCATAAACGAAAATAGAGACAAGAAGACGTATTTGGAGCGACCACCATCCTTAAATTAATCTTTACTGATCCTCAACGTTTGGCTGGTCAACCCCGCTGGGGGATGGATTTTAATTCACACAATGTGTCCCTCGAGGTGCTAATTGTGATTTATGTGGCTCTCATGAATATCAAAGAAAAAGTCGCGAAGGTGTGTCAAACTCTCTTTGGAGAAGTTTCGAAGGTGAATTTTTTTAATAAATTTTAGGAGAACCTTTTAATTTTTGTCCTTCATAATGTTTTTAGCTAGAAATGTGCCATATATACATGTTTCTTACTAACTTTGAGTGCCATTTTCTATGTACGAATGGATGTACCATTTTTTGATAATAACACTAATGTCATGTTGGTCAATGTGAAGTATATGAACACAATGATATAGGATCACTTTATATGATACTCTCAAATTCAATTCAGGATTAAAACCATATTTTTGTTTGTTTAATTGTATCCTATGAATTTCCTGATCTATGTCATCGAATCGACTATTTTTGGAATAATTTTCTCTTTATTGGGTAACCTAGTAATTCAATGGATGAGACCACCTATAATGGAGATTGGTTTGTCAAACTAGAGTTGGCCCTAGTTATATTAAATTACAATAATTTTTTTTACTTCTTCCTTCCAATCACCAAACCTTGTGGTCTCTGATGCGTTCACATATGTGTGAGTTTGAGCTTTGTTGAAGAATGGGGATTCCTTCTTCCATTGGCTAGTGACATACCCCACTTGGTAAAATTTACTCATTTCTTTTCCCAGTTGATTTCCTCCACCAGAGCTTGAAAAATATTGTTCATTTAGTTAGCTAGCTCAAAAAGAATAGGTCTATCATTCCTATTTTTGGTACAGGGTTTGAACAACTTTTACCTGTTAAAATTTATCCTCTAGTTTTGGGAGCCATCTCCTCACTATTATCTACTTCTTCAACTATTTCACACTAATAAGGGTTCTAATTTTTTCTATCAAGTGTTTTTGTTAGATAAAGTTATGGTTTTCTTATGGAATATTCACATGGTAATTTTCTGTGGGACCGAGGAGTTACAATTATAGGAAATTTTAGGTGGGATTTAGTTTGGTGAAGTGCATAAGTGACATTTTTATGGTTTTCCTTATTAATTATGGTCATTCAATGTTTTTCATTTGGGTTTTCTTCCCATACAATGGGATTTGTGTTTGTGCTTTGATACTTTTGTGAACTGAGTTAGTTTATCGATTGGTTTAGTCAGCTTTTATCTCATGCTTGATTTTAGGGTTCTGGTCACTTATTTTTTTATTGTTGATTTTATGAATGGAATTAACCTTTCCAATGGTAAATTCTAAAATTTTGGTTGATTTCTCTTTTATAGTTGATTCATTGAATTCTATCAACTTTGTTTCTTTCGCAATTGTTGTATTAGACTTTTTCTCAGTCATTTGATTGCTCCCTTCCCTGCTCCCTTGATTGTTGTTTAGCACAATTACATGGTTGAATTGTTGCATGATCACTCGATTTATCCTTTTCTCATGCATCCAACACTTTAGTGAGATGTTTGGAATACATCTTCAACATTTTTCCTTGATACCTCTATTCCTTAGAAATATTGCTTTGGTTCATGTGACTTTTTTTGTTAGCTTTCCCTGGTCAAGATATTTTTCCTTAATAACCCTATACATCCATTTTTATTCTTATTCTAACTTAGCCTTGATATGTATGATTTATACTTTGATACCAGTCTCAATCGGTTATGGCTTTACCAACTAAATTTCCTTAGACGATTTTCTACTTGATTTGTCCAAAATTCCTCTAGCTTATTGGAGTGTTCCCCAAACCCCCCTCCAAGGCCCCTCAAGAGATATATTTCCATATAGTGGTTTTCAGCCTAACTCCTATCCATTAACACTTCATACCAATAGACTTCTCTCTCACTTTATCTATGTCTCTCTCTCTCTTTTTCTTTTCCCCCTTTCAGTGGGTATTTTCTTATTTTTGTGCCATTAGCAACTCTATTAAAAATATACCTTTGTAATGTCCTTAGTTGGACTACTCCTGTTGATTAAATATATTCAACTAAAATTGGTCCTAATGATGCAGTCTCTAGTATCCTTGGATTCCCATTTATCTTATTGTCATATGGTAGTACTAAGAATCCCTATATATATCTATAATATATATATATATATATTAATATATATATAATATATATTAATATAGAGATATCTAGCATGCAATGATTTTTGATGTTGCTTACAAACTTCCTAATGATGAAGAAAAATTAATTGTTTATCCTTCCACTGAGTTGAAAATGGGGTACGAAAGAAACTCTTCTTTATGATCTAGGTCCGGGTGTGACAAAGGACCCTTCCAAGACCTTTTACTTTTGTGATGTGTTAGATTGCATTTTTAAAAGAGCATTAATGAATACATATGCATGTTGTAAAGAAGAGGAACATGTCAATCATCAACACATGAAATAAAAAGACATTGATAACGGAGTTCGTCCAGAAGGGACTACGTCTCCAGGCCCCGGTGTCAAGATGGTGTAGGCTGCTACATTAAGTGTTGTCAATAGTGATGATGTATATAAGAGGTGATGTTGCTATCATCCAAGGAAAATGCCCTCACGCAGGAGTGGCTCTAAGATATGTTCTGCTACAAGAACTTTCAATCAAAAGGCTTCTATCAGTATGACACAAACTCATGCATGATGAGCATCCCGCCAACATGGCATAAAATAGATCTCAATGCAAACATGCATGACGACAACATGAGTATCCCATCAACATACAACAAAGGGATCTCAAAACATAACATGACAAATCATGACAACAAGTACATCACATAGATGATTCCACGTCACATTAAGCAGGAATCATGAAAACATGTAATAAACAAGACCCCTCATCAACATCAAATAGGGATCTGTGCAGCACAATGCATAGCAAAAGAAGTACATGAACACACTGCATATACCTCACAACTAGGGGCCATCTGAAGAAGCAAATGTCAAACTGTTGAAGTTTTCTGTGCCATCGATCTCACAGCATCAATCGCATGGAAATGGATGCTCGCACATAAATGATAACACCTGAATTCCACTTGGAAAAGTGGGTGAAGAATAGAATGAGAAAATGAAAAATTTGAATGTACCATCATATTTGTGACATTGAATAATGCAAAATCGACTGTCTAATTTCTAAATTCTGAGAAATTAAGAATCTGGGGGCTTAAGGAATTTTTTAGATTCCCTTAGATTCCTCAAATATTCTGCTCCATAGGTGGATTGTAAATCTACAACTCCAAAGGTGAATCTAACCTTGCCATTGTGATCCCTATGGAAAACCATGAAAAATGACATAAACTTGACTATATTCCGACATGGAGAAAAATTACCTCCTCGGGAAAATTTCATGGATCATGGTTATGCTCCCTATTTCTATAGCAGTCATGGTTCCACCTCCATACTGAAAAATAGCCGAAAAATGCAGAACTATGATGGAGAAATGGACAACGCCATTGCATTCATGGCATCAAGAAGTGCTGAAACCATTTAAAATTAGTCAAAATCTGACAAAGTGAAAATTCGCCCCTCCTGCAAAATCTTGCCTCAAACTGCGTGCACTTCCTTCCTTCCCTGGCGCACTGAAAAATTGTGTTTAAATAAAACTTGGGTGGTGGATTTTCCCAAGTGACGGTTATCTGATTTGGTTAAGGATTCGTTTAATAGGGAGGAGGTTGGGCGGCCAAACCCTGCCTCCTCCACTTTTTATACATCACAACGATTTTTTTTAAATAAATATTATTTATTATTATTTTATTTTGGTTGGGTCGGGTCCACCTTGGGCAGCCCGCCCATTGTACCTTCGCTACTCCATGCATTAACTTCAGTGGATATTTAGAGGCTGGGTCCATTCCCCAAGGGTCATCCCACCTAATATGTATTCATTACATTTGATGAGAGGGACGGTTGTGGGGTGGTAAGGTCATGGCCGCCCACCCCCATTTGTTTAAGTTGTTTCGTTGGCAGGGGAGGGGTCAGGGGTCATGGTCTGCCCCTCTGTAACTATATTGAATGGTGTGGATAAGGGGTGGCAGGGTTGGTGGCCCATCACCATTTTTTTATATATTTTTTTATTAACATAACAAAAATGGGTCATTTTTAAAAATTATGTTTTAAGCCGTAGGAGTCTTTTTAACAAGGCCACGATTTCACCTGGAATCTAGCTGGAGCTGGTCGGATTCTATCCACCAGAAAAGTGAAAATTGTGTCGTTCAAACTGCCCAGTCATCAAAAGTCAACCCAACTTTGACTACCTCTATCTTACTCATCTAGACGGATTGACAAACAGTTCACACCATTGTGATCAGGACGATGAGATCTACAACCTAAACTTGGTTCGAGAAACTTTTGAGCACTTTGATTTTTGAGATTCCATCAGTCCTCTTTGTCCTGTGTGTCTCTCTGGAGCTACCTAGATCAATCCTCCCCACTGAGGAGATTTTGGTCCTCCAAAAACATCAACTTCTATCAACTGTATGCAAATGTCTGAAAGACACATCCCTTGAAGACCCCTTCACCTTTCGTTCTTCGGAATCAGGATGCAAATGCCATACTTGCACCGTCACAATGCAAATGTCTGAAAAGGCACATCCCTTGAAGACTCCTTCACCTATCGTACTTCAAAATCAGGATGAAAATGCCACACTTGCACTGTCGCATTGCAAATGTCTACAAGGAGCATCCCTTTAAGACTCCTTCACCTGGCGCACTTCGAAATTAGGATGAAAATACCACACTTGCCACTGTCGCAATGTAAACACACTCAAATGTGACCAATCATGATCCAAGCATCCCACATTTGCCACAAGTTTGTAACATGTACTCGGAGGTCAAGTTTACATCAAGATGGACGCAATACCCCAGCTATGAAAACAAGGCCAACATATCATTGTTTCTTCAACAAGTGATGGAAAACTCATCATCACCGCAACACATGATTTACAACAATAAGGCCAAACACTATTTTTCTTTGGCAAGTGATGGAAACACAACATCACTTTCAGGGTGTAAAAATGCAACTCAAAATAAGACCAAACATCATTGTTGCTTAGCAAGTGATAGAAACACATCATTACTTTTACATTTAAAAATGCAACAAATGATTTACAAAAGCACAACCATGAAATGCTAGCATATCTAGAAACCATTTTTCACTTATCACTATGAATGGGTCACCTCCTTGTGGTTTCCTTGTCGAACCATTGTTTCACCTGGTTCATGCACCAACGCTTTGTCTTTAAGGCACTTCTCTGGATGGAGCCTCCAACAAGTGGATCTTTGATGGCCATTTCTGTCACAATGAATAGAATACATCTTCTTCCTCCAGATTTTCTTAACCTGTTTCTTTACATGCTGTTGAGAGGATCTTTCATGCCTCATCCTTTTGTGTTTTTCCATTCTTTTCCAACACTTATAAAATGTATGGTTATGTAATCCACAAAAGGTACATGTTTTACATTCATCTCTAACAAAATGATTATAACCAAAATGAACATTCAAATATCAAAACTGGTTATACCTTTCCTTGCTATCTCTAATGTCAGTATGGAAATGAGAGCTTACCTTAGCTCTCTACCTACAATGGGCATTGTCATGGGATGGGGGTGTGTTCCCATCATTCTCTTTCCTCGACGATGTCTTGGACGACTCTGACACCTTCGAGCATTCTCCTTTAGTGTATCTTGAGCCTGCAAATTGATGTTTATGCACAACCTCCAAAGGTTGAGTTATGCCTTGGTTATTAACACCAAGTTATTTTTCCTCCTTGTGCCTCGTCCTGGTAAGGAGCCTCATGTTTGTCCCTGTAATTGGGATCTCCAAATCTCCAACATAAATCATACTATGTGTCAATGAAATCGAAAGGAAATCAATATCTTTTGCGTCCTCTGTTGACTTGGAAAGAACTGATGAGGGTTGCTCATCATCCATTGTTGGTGGTTTTTTAACTGTTATGGCACATTCCCCAACTTCCTTTTTGACATACCCAAGTCCTGTTCGACACGGTAATTCCTCTACTTTGATGGGGTTAAAAATGCCTTAGCCATTGACGCCCAAGCCTTTTCCTTCATACCATATTCTCTTCAACGGTTTGGAGCCAATTCTTGTAGTATGATTTTCAAAAACAGCGAAATCATCATCAGGACACATACATGAATTCAGAGAATTACATTTTACCTCACATGGGTCACGATACAGCTTTTCCAAGGCGTCAATCTTAGCTTGTAGATATCGTAGCAAACTATGTTTCTCCTCTTTCCCTTCTTGTAGATGCATCTTCAACTCAACGTTCTCTGTTTGAAGGTTTTGGTTATTGTGCTTCAGTTCTTCCAGGGCCTCTTCCATGGTTTGCAACTGAAGCTGTAATCGCTCCTTTTCCTCTGTCTCTTTCTGTAGAGTTTCATACATTATTTCCACCCTTTTGGAAATTTTGAGCATGGTCTTGTACATTGCTTTTTCATCCTCTATCGCTGCACGTTTCATTTTTCACACTGCAATTCACATCAATGCAAAGACTGTTGTGATACCACTTGATTTGGGTCCGAGTGCGATAAAGGACCCTTCCAAGACCTTTTACTTTCGTGATGTGTTAGATTACATTTTTAAAAGAAAATTAATGAAGACATCTGCATGTTATAAATAAGAGGAATATGTCAATCATCAACACATGAAATAACAAGACGTTGATAACAAAGTTCGTCCAGGAGGGACTACGTCTCCAGGCCCTGGTGTCAAGATGGTGTAGGCCGCTGCATTAAGTGATGTCAATAGTGATGATGTATATATGAGGTGATGTCGCTATCATACAAGGAAAATTCCCTCACGCAGGAGTGGATCTGAGAGATGTTCTGCTACAAGAACTCTCAGTCAAAAGACTCCTATCAGTATGACACAAACTCATGCATGATGAGCATCCCGCCAACATGGCATAAAATGGATCTCAATGCAAACATGCATGACGACAACATGAGTATCCCATCAACATACAAAAAAGGAATCTCAAAACATAACATGACAAATCATGACAACAAGTACATCACATAGATGATTTCACGTCACATCAAACAGGAATCATGAAAACATGTAATAAACAAGATCCCTCATCAACATCAAACAGGGATATGTGCAGCACAATGCATAGCAAAAGAAGTACATGAACACACCACATATACCTCACAACTAGGGACCATCTGAAGAAGCAGATGTCAAATTGCTAAAGTTGTTCGTGCCATCAATCTCACGGCATCAATCGCATGGAAATGGTTGCTCACACATAAATGATCACACCTGCATTCCACTTAGAAAAGTGGCTGAATAATAGAATGAGAAAATGAAAAATTTGAATGCACCATCAGATTTGTGACGTTGAATAGTGCAAAACCGACTGTCCAATTTCTGAATTCTGAGAAATTGAGAATCTGGGGCTCAAGGAATATTTTAGAATCCCCTAGATTCCTCAAAGGTTCTGCTCCATAGGTGGACTGGAAATATACAACTCCAAAGGTGAATTTTACTTTTCCATTGCGATCCCTATGGAAAACCGTGAAAAATGATTGTAAACTTGACTATATTCCGACATGGAGAAAAATTACCTCCTCGGGAAAATTTCATGGATCATGGTTTTGCTCCCTATTTCTACAGTAGTCATGGTTCCACCTCCATACTAAAAAATAGCCGAAAAATGCAGAACTATGATGGAAAAATGGACAATTCCATTGCGTTCGTGGCATCGAGAAGTGCTGAAACCATTTAAAATTAGACAAAATCTGACAAAGTGAAAATTCGCCCCTCCTGCAAAATCCTGCCTCAAACTGCGTGCACTGCCTTCCTTCCCTAGGCACACTAACAAACTTTTTTTAAATAAAACTTGGGTGGTAGATTTTCCCAAGTGATGGTTAGTTGAGTTGGTTAAGGATTCATTTAATAGGGAGGAGGTCGGGTGGCCAAACCTCGCCTCCTTCATTTTTATACATCACAACGAATTTTTTTTTTGGGTTGGGTCAGGCCCGCCCAACGTACCTTCACTGCTCCATGCATTAACTTCAATGGATTTGTTGGGGTTAGGTCCATGCCCCAAGAGCCGGCTCACCCAATATGTATTCATTCTGTTTGATGAGAGGGACGGTTGTGGGGTGGCGGAGTCATGGCCGCCCACCCCCATTTGTTTAAGTTGTTCGTGGGTGGGGAAGGGGCCGGGGATCATGGCCTGCCCCTCCGTAATATGTTGAATGGTGCGGATAAGGGGTGGCAGGGTTCGTGGCCTGCCAACCATTTATTTTATAATTTTTTTTATTAACATAACAAAAATGGGTCGTTTTTAAAAATTACGTTTTTAAGCCATAGGAGTCTTTTTAAGGAGGCCACGATTTCACCCGAAATCTGGCCTCAGTTGGCTGGATTCCATCTGCCAGAAAAGTGCAAATTGTGTCCTCGTTAATCCTGCCCAGTCATCAAAAGTCAACCCAACTTTGACTGCCTCTATCTTCCTCATCCGGACTCGGATTGACGAATAGTTCACACCATTGTGATCAGAACGATGAGATCTACAACTTGAACTTGGTTCAAGAAACTTCCAAGCACTTTGATTTTTGAGCTTCCATCAGTCCTCTTTGTCCTGTGTGTCTCTCTGGAGCTACCTTGATCAATTTAATATTTATAAAAGAGTGCAAGGGAACTACTAGTTCTTGTTGATACACTAACTTAAAATTTGTGTGTCCAATTGATCATTTGTAAGTGGTTTGATATGCCCATAACACAACTAGTACCTTATCATCTTAGTCATATCTATCAATACCAAAAAAAAATGGTTAATCCTTTATACAATATCTCATTAAATGACTCAATTGTTCCATTTGCTTGCAAATGATATGATGGTGTCTCATGATGATCATTTAGGAATTTTTCCAGAAATACTTTTATGGTGGTATTCATGAATTGTGTTCCTTGGTCACTTATTATTGTTAAATGACGTCCAAATATTATGATTATGTTTTCATATATAAATTTTTCTACCACCTCTTTAGTGCACATTTCGATTGGTTATGCCTCATCTGATATTATTAGATACTTGATTGTGGTCATAATATATTTTTCCATTGTACACTTTTCCATTTTTTGGAATGGACCAACACATTAGATTGTCCATATTTCAAATGGTTAGGATTTACATAAGTTAGGGGAATTTCATCTTTCCACAATAATTGGCTCATTCTTTGACATTTGTTGCAATTTTAATTTTTTTCAACAATCCCTATGTAGTTTAGGCTACCACATTCCTTCTTTTAGATATTCCTTTGTAATGGCCCAAAATTCTAGATTAATATATAAATTACATACATAAATTCAACATTATTAATTTAAAAAAATATAAAGATGGCTTTTTCTATATGTACATAATTAACAAGAGAAGTGAGTGGCAAAAAACATACCTTTGAGATGAAGAAACTAATTATATTATAATATTGTGATTTGAAACAATTTCACTGCAATCTATGATCTAATTAATTGCAACCAACATGTGGGGAATGACTCTCCACCCAATCATATTCTTAGTTACACCATAGTTCTCTGGAACTAGCCACCCCTAAGTCCTCAATCAACTACCACTACTACTAACTAATCTTCACTTTCCCAATAATTCTTTTGGGAAAAGGATGCCTTATATTCTTTTCCTCATCCATTAAATAGAACTCCTTTATTCCACAAATGAAAGGAAAAACTTCATGCACATAATCCGCTTGTCATCATGATTTTTTTTGTTTTAAGATTTTCTTAATTTAGTTTTTTCCATAAATTTATCTTTACTTATTTTCACTCTTTTACTTTTATTAATAAAATTGTTTCTTTTATTTACTTTTTATAATATTTATTCTATTTGTTTACTTTTATGAATTTATTATTATATTATTATTTATTTCATTTAATAATATAGGGCATTACATACTCCCCCTCTTGAAGGAACTTCATCCCAAAATTAACTTAAATCATGTAACTTATAATTTTTATTTATTTATTTCCATATATTTTACACAATGCCCTTTACTATAACTAGTGTAGGGGGTACCTAAGTGACCACAACATGCATTGAAAAGTGCAGCACAACATTGAGGGAAGTGTGACTACTCTCAAGCTCTTCTTCCCAACTTTCAAAATTAGATTTAAATCCTGTCAACCTTACTAGAGTCCTAGGGCTTAAACCTCTTCTAGCCCAAGGAAAATATTCGATTTGGTACTCACTTACCCTAGCAACCTTGAAATGTTGACCTAAACTCCCTCCAAAACCCCCACTAGGTATAACCATAGACATCAAAGTATTACACACAACTTCATCCCTTCTTTTGGACTTTGGCATCAAAAATCCAATATTAGCAAGTTGGCCTTCTCAAGATGGTCCCATATCCTATCATGAATTATACAAGTAAAAATAAACATTAGCATAATTAGTTGATTGTGTTTGTCATCAACCCATAAGGTGTATAATATTCTCTCTTGTAAGTATGGGGCTCCTATGAAATCATCAAATATACTGGTTGTTCAGGCCCATTGGTGGATTCCCTATTAATCACTACCTCACAACCAATGCATTGGCTATAATCATGTCATATCATCTTCTCATAAAATATAAGCTAGATCTTTTATATCACATGTAATCATGAGAATAATACAACATTGTTAACATGTGAAGGCATGTGAAATTGTAATAATTTGTATATTTACACAATTGTAATCACAACATTTTAATTAAGGAACTATATTCTTATGCATGTTATCACCAAACATCTCATCATAAAAACTGCATGAAATTATTGCATGTTAACATAACATCATAAATGTGATAATCATATCAACACCATAAGTGTTCTTATCATGGTTCATAAAAAAAAAAATCAAATTTATAGTTTGTATAAATAATGAATGCCAACTATTATATTTAATGCAATAATATCATTTAACCTCAACTAGTTTCACATATTATGTGATTTTATATTTCTCTATATATGGCGGTCTCTTCTTAATGTCCCATTCAAGCCTCTAAGTCTTAAAAAAAAACATTATGTCTTGTTATTTATATTCAAATCAAATATAAATTACAAATATCCCTGTATACCTTATTCATGTTTCCAACATCGTCGGTAACATCAACAATATATTGTGCTTGGTATGAGGAGACCAGTTACAAAATTGATAACGATATATTATTCTTGGTTTGAGGAGACCTGTTATAATATTATCATTTAAGAAAATATAGATTATGTTGTGAAGCCTGTTGAGATCACACCATTCCTATGTCTACGCTTTCCCATGGTAAAAGCATATTACTAAAGCAAAACTTATACAATTCACATTTCATCCACCAAATCTAAAGGCCTCTTTAACATCAAGTAAAACATTAGTCCAAAAATTTACAAAAGGTGCCTCCCAATAGAAATTGGTTAGGGAGACTCATAGTAAACATTAAAAAAATTAACTAGTAAATAAATTATGATCACCACTTGAGACACAAGGTGTGTCTTTAGAACAATTTGAAGAAACCTGAGAATTTCTAATCATCGTCATTTCTAAGTCTTTACTATTAGGAACAAGGAAAGTACTTAAGATACGTTTTTATCCTTCTTTTGCAGTCATTACCTCATGTCCACAACATAATTTCATTATCTTCTTAATTGGTTATGAGCACAAGCATGCTATAAGGAGTGTATCAAAGGGTGTCATGATCCCATTTAGATTAATTATACGTTGTTTCTTTTTCTTTCTATCAACATATTTTAAGGTTATATTGTGACTGTGAGTTTAAACTATCCTTGTATTGACCTTGTATGATGTGGGGGATTTTATGGAAGCTACAACATGTAAGCCATTCACTATTACAATTAAACCAACATCTAATTTTTGCAAAGAGGAATAGAGGAAATTCTCTAGGGTTGTTTAGTTATATTTGTGTTGGAATAACATTACATGATATGTATCACATGAGAAATCTTATAAATTTGGAAATATTATTGCTCCCAGTAACCTATGGGTATCTCCACACTCTTGAGATCCACCATTGTAGTTGTATCCTTGAAAATATTTGAGTGAGGAAGTTATTAATAATGCGAGAAAGAAAATATGTATAAAGGGAACAAGTTAATTAGTAGCCTAAATTCTACTAATTCACACATATTTAAGAAAATAAGAGAAAAACTTATAATAACAATACCCAATAAAAATATATTGGGCTTTGGTATTCTAGTTCAAAAAAAATATTTACTAAATAATTAAAATAGGCCAAACATGTGACTAATGCATTTAGTAGAGGATATAAAGATTTCTCTCGAGCATAAAACACATAAATTAAATGAATGAAGAGAATATTATTGCACCGAGAGACGCTCTACAACCTAGTATAGGGTATATGTGTACACATAATGTAAGAAACTATGTCAACATTTTTTAAATGTCAAGAAAAATATATTTAGGAAAAAAAACAAAATTAAATTTCAACTTCATATGTTTTAATTAATATTCAAATTAAAACATGTAAAATGTAAAATATAAGACACAAAGCTACCAATTTGATCAAAAGAAATTGGTTTGTCTATAATTTAAAGTTAGAAAATTATTGTTTCTTTAATAGGTTATTTATTTACATATGATTATTGGTATAATGATCAATAATATTGATTATAATTATTTCAATATATTATAATAATAATTATCTCAATTAGAAGTATTATTATATTAGCCTTGCATATATTATTGGTTACAAATAGTGACAATGCTTGATCATATGGATGGATGAGGGAGAGAGTAAAAAGAGAGACATAGAAGAAGGGGGAGAGAGAGAGAGTGGCGGGCAGGGGGAGTTGGGAGGGAAAATAGTGAAGATTGAGGGTGGAAACAAAGAAAAGAGTGATGGGGGGAGAGAAAGGGAAGTAGGAGATAAAGGGAGAGAGAGAGAGAGGAAAGGAAGAGAAAAGACTTGAGAGAGATAAGAGAGTGGGAGGGAAGAGATGAGTTGTATGGAGAGAGAGAGGGAGGGAGTGACAAGGAAGAGAATAGAGAGTGAGGGAGAGGAGAGTGTGGTGAATACAGAGAGAGGAGAGAGACAGAGAGAGAGAGAGAGAGAGAGAATAGGGGGAGAGAGTATGTATGGTGGGGGAATAGAAGAATAAAGAAGTAGGATAGAGGGAGATATATATATATATATATGGAGAGGGGAGAGAGGTAAGAAGAGAGAGACAAAGAAAGATATGAAGAGTGTGTGTGTGTGTTTGGGGGTGAGATAGAGGGACAAAGGAGGAGAGATATAGATATAGAGGGTGGAGAGAGATATGGGGGAGAGAGCGAAGGGGATATAAAATTTTATTCACTAAAATAAATTTATTGAATTTAGTGTAGATGCTCATTCCTAATCCTATTTGATTGATTGCATTGGATGCATTTATTTCATTGTAGTTGTTAATTTATATTCTTATTCAATTGCTTCTGCTAAATGCATTGATTTCAGTGTAGATGTTGATTTCTAATCCTATTTGATTGCTTGTACTAGATGCATTGATTTTAGTGCAAATGTTGATTTCTAATCCTATTTTATTGCTTGCACTAGATGCATTGATTTCAATGTATATGTTGATTTCTAATTCTATTTGAGTTCTTGCACTAGATGCATTGATTTCAGTGTAGATGTTGATTTCTGATTTGATGTAATTAGATGCATGATGTACATTAATTTCAATGTAATTAGATTAATAGTGTGCAATGATTTCAGTGTATGCACAAAAAATGATTGATGACATGCATTGATTTATATGTTACAATAATTCAACCATAAATAAAATACTAGAATTTTCATCTCAAATAAATTGTTCACTTACCGGAATTGTTTGCTTCTTGAAATTGTAAACTATTTGTAATTGACTATTCCCATTTTCCATCATTCAATATTGTTAGTCACTTTGCATTCAAAAGAGGTAATAGGAAACAAATACCATTGAAACTTACTTGGGGTTTAACACTCCATAAATCACAATGATTGAATTAGGAGAAAGCTACTATTAATATTGGAAAGCAAGAAAGAGAGGAGTTATAGCATTTATCGCAATAGCTTGAGTTAAAGATTTGAATGGTCTATAATTTCAACCACCCTTTTCATATGACTGATATGAAAATATGGCAAAAATAATGAGTGCAGCAATAAGAATAGTATAAGAAAATAGTTTGAGATGGATCACAATGAAGACTATTTGCAAATGAATATAGTCTTAATATTCACATTTTATGTGATTCAACATTGTTACATTGTCACTTTGCATTCAAATTTTTATTTCATGATTTTTTATCATTCAAGTTATTAATAGTCTCTATCATTTCAACAAACTAAGGCCCAATTGACCAAATTTAAAACTAAAATGACCATATTAATCATAGACATATTTAACATATTTAAAATTATTAGAATAATTAGATGTTCAACAAATTTCCCATGGCCACACACTACTGAAACCAACCTAGATCCATCTTAACCCCAGATCTTTCATGCCTTGAGAGGGATCAATCTCTCAGGCGCAAACATTTCCTCAACTTTTACACTAAAAAAAACGTTTTACACCTCGAAAATTTTGATCCCTCTCATACTTAATAAAATCTGAAATTAAAATAAATTTAACCTAGTTTTATAATTATGTTATCTTAATAATTTATAAATATTAAAATATTTTGTTAATATATATTATAATAACAACATATAAAATATATCATAAACTTTATGACATTTCAATCAAATTATATAGATATACACTATTAATTATTAATAGAATAATATTAAACCTAAAAGAGATCCTTCAAATTGTTAATTAAACAAGATTAAACGATATCACAATTAAACATAAACTAAAAAAAATATTCATATATTAACATTATAATTTTTCTCAATAAAATATAGGGTGATTTTGATACTAAATAAATAATCGTATTCACTTGATTTTCTCAGTTGACTTAGCCTATTTAAGATGTGTAGATTTTTTATATTTCTGTTATAAAAAAATTAATAAAATATACTTCAAAAATATACAATAAGTATTTTATAACTAACATATGAAACAAGTTTACATTGTTCATACCTAACATATATTATGAGGTAAATAACTAACATATGAAACAAGTTTACATTGTTCATACCTAACATATATTATGAGGTAAATTTTAAGTACTTGGTTAATATATAAAAAAAACTTATAATGTTTATACATGATATATTATTAGGTAAGTTCTTTAATAACTTGTTAACAATATAGGGTTTGTTCTACGGGGTGAGGTTTTATGGAATTTAGGATTTTTAATGTGTCGATGTTTTTAGTGGTTTAATGACTAGGCCGGGGTTTTTGTTTTTATTTTATTATTTAATGACTAGGCCGGGGTTTTTGTTTTTATTTTATTTTCTTGTTTTTGATAGGGATGTTTTTAATTTATTAGTTGAGAATGGCCAAGGTTTCATAAGGGAAATATTTCTCGTTTCATCAAGAAATTGGAGGAAATCTCAAATGTGGAGGTGTTTGCACCTCAATTAAGAATTCAATCTGTTTAATTGGTTGAGCATGACTAATTGGTCAATTCATGGGGATGTGGCCCTCCCCATGTCCTATGAGATTGCGGGTGGAAAAAATTCAAAACTCACGGTCAAGGGTTTCGTCTCTTTAGCCTTCTGCAAAAAAAAGTTTTTTTACTTTCTTCTTCGAAAATAAGGAAAATCAAGACCTCAACTTCAGAAGTGGGCCTTATTTCATGGGGGATCAAGGGCTATATCTTAATTGGCGGAGTCTAAATTTTAAAATGGAAAGTGATATTCCATCTGCAGTTCTAGTATGTATGAAACTCCTCTTTTTCCATTGCATTATTGGAAATGATAGCAAATTTAGAAGTATTAGCAATGCCCTAGGCAAGAATATCGACTATGCCAAACCATAAGATGAAATTTTCTCTTGTGTTAGGATCTGTGTGGAAATGGATATGTATAAGGGATTCCCAACAACCATAATCTCAATCTGGATAGTTGGTCCCATATCCAAGAGTTAAACTATGATTAGCTTCCATTCAAATGCAAAGTATGCCATGAATATGACAACTTTGTAAGAAGTTTCAAAAAGAAATAAGAGGAGAAAAAAAACTAAGGGGATCCCAGGAGAACAATACACTTTTTTTTTGAAGAAGATTCCATATAAAACAATAGAACATTGAACCAAGGAAACCATATCATACTAGGAATAAAGAGAAAGGACTAGCCTCTCCCAAAAAAACCAATCCTAGAAGTTGAGAAGGAACTAGTGAAGGGAAGAAAGAGAATAGTAATAGCTATAAAACTTAAATATGGTGAATGAAGGGGAAATTCCATAAAATAGCCCCTCCTTGCAAGAGAAAGATTGAAAATTAGTATCAGAACTAGATCCAGAAAGAATTGATGAAAATGTGTTATTCTTAGAAGAAGATTTGGCACCAGTACAATAGCTTATGGAGTCTTCTATAGAGGAGGAATGTTAAACACACACACAAATGATAGACAAATTTATATAATCATGAGATTGCATTATTATTCATAAATTTGTTACATATAAATATATTTAGTAATCGTTGGATTCATCTTCCAATGTCTCTTGGACTCCATTGGTTGTTCACATTCCACACCCAAAACCCTCAGTGGATTAGGAGTCCAACATTCCCCCCCTTATATATGAGTCCAAGAAGAGAGTTGTAATAAAAATGCAAAGATGCATGGCAGTAATTAGCTTAATATGCTCTTTGAAATAAAGGTGTAAGGAGGGAGAAATCGGGGTCTCAACTAGTGGTGGTTTAAGGAAGACCACCAACACAAGAACACTTAGTGCGGTTCTTGGAACTCTTCCACATCTAGAAAAAAGTTGTTAGTCCTATGCTAGAGGAAGTGTACCCAATTCTTTAAAGAGAGACACCATCAATTTAGAAAAGGGAGGTCTCCACCTGTGGAAAAAAGGGAGAACCTCAACCTCAAAAGGAAGGTGTCAACATGTGGTGTTTAAGGAAGGCCACCAACTAAAGGCACGTTCATGGGCTTCTCTGTTTTGGCTATAACTTTGAATATGGGTATGACTAAATCTAACTCTAGGCTCAGGCAGTATGTCCATGTTGTGGCTCAAGCTTGCTTGATTTATCTTTGAAGCTTGTAAATGACCATCAATTCCCCCCTATCAAATACAAGGTGAGAAGATGAAGAAAAATCAACTGAAATATCTTCTTGGTTTTTGAGGCCCATTGCCAAGAAGCAATCCATCCAATGTGAATATTTGTTACTGTAGAAGGCTTGTTTCTGAAGCATTTGTTTGAATGATGATTGTGCTGACCATAATGTTCACATGAATGAAGATCAAAGCAATGATCATTAACATGGCCAACTTGATCACAGTGTTGCCATTTAACAATTTGCAGTGAATGAGGAGCAGGTGAACATAAGCTTTCTTGAATAAATCCAACACTCTGAAATTTGATTGGCTTGGTATAGTTCGAAATATGAAAGGACACATCCTTGTCATATACAAGACCGGTTTTGTTCCTATTGTTGACGATCGCTTCCCAAGGTCTAATAATGGACTTGGGAAGTGTAGTATGAAATTTTGCATCCGCGTGCAAATATTCTCCTACATTGGGTATTGGATTCGAATCAACCTCAACTTTACTGATTTATCACTTTTTTCTTGCTGATGGGAGTTTGTCTCAATCTCAAAGAGAGGATTGTTCTAAACAAAAACCAATTAAGAATGATTTCTTTTCTGTTGTAACTCATCTTCTTGAAGTTGTGACTCAAGCTGCAAAAAGTCAATCTTTTCTTATGCATTTTGTAGACAAATTCTAATATCACGGAGAGTGTTATTTCTTATTTTTACCATGTTGCCAATATTGGATATTATCATAATATTGAATAGCTTTAATACTTCACCAATTTGAGCCATTTTGGTTTCAACAACTTAAGTCAGCAAAAGATGGTTGTTAGCTTTAACTAAAAAATGCAATATATTTTCACTTTAAGTACTTCAAGGGATTGCAATGTCACAGTTTGTGAAGAGAATTGCATCAAGAGAAGGCTTCATTGTGATATTCAGTAATGCAAACACTTTATCTCTCAGGTTTGAGTTTCATTTTGGAGTTGGAAAACATAGGCATTTTCCTCACTAGTTCAACAATTTCTTACTAAACTTTTGGTGAAAGGGAAACCACTCCAAATCTAACAGATAATCGACTTAAACCAATGGCCATCTCTCAAACAAGTTTTCAAAAAATAAAATATTATCTAATACTGGTTCAAATTCTAGAAAGAAAGACAAATTTAATATTTGTCTCCAAAAAAACGTTCAAAATTGACTTAGAGAAGACAAAAAGAATTCCATGTTTGAAAACAAATCTGCAGAACAGGAAATTGTGCTTGCGGAAATAAAACACTCACTTAAAATACATCCACTTTTTTGTGCTAGGTCAAGATCATATATTTCTCCCTAGTTTGTTTCTTTGACCTTGTTTAGGTTCTAAATGCCATGCTCCTTCTCTATCTTAAAAACCAAATTCTACCTGAGCTTTAGGAGTTGGTTGCCAATGAGCTCGAGAATGGTATGAATACTAGAATGCCAAGGAACTGAAGCAGTGTGGCTACTCTGCAAACCTTGAGTGTGGCTACTGGAATTTTATGTGGCCACATAAGATGGGAAACCCTTGTGCCAATGAAAACCTACGACAAACATTATTCTTTTCATCCTTTCAATAATGGTTGGGAGACAAAAAAAATTGAAAAGGTCTTTGGACATTGATGCAATGATGTAGTAAAATTGTTCTAGATGCAATGGCTAGTCTTCAACATTTATACAATCTAAAATCCCATGCATATTCAATGAAACCAAATGTTTCCACAGTCTAAAATTTAGGAGTAACATTTCTACAGGAGGGATGCACACTAACTAATAAAGTATAGTCAGGTTGTTAGGTGTGTTAGGTAGCTAGGGAAGAGAAAACACCCAAGTCAGAACATGAATATTAAATGGAAGAATTAATGGGAAGAGTACTCGAGGAATTTTTTTACTCAAGAGAGGAGTTTCATTATTAGAGGCATATAAATTTAGCTATGACAACCTCAATATGGTAGAGGTCTTTTGAGCCAAACTGGTTCTGATACTATGTTAAACACACACGCAAATGATAAACAAATTTAGATAATTGTGAGATTTCATTATTATTCAGAAATATGTTACATATAAATACATTGAGTCACTGTTGGATTAATCTTCCAAATTCTCTTGGACTCCATTGAATGTTCACATTCCACACCCAAAACCCTTAACAGATTAGGTGTCCAACAAGGAAGAATTCCTCTCCCCTAAAAACATGAGGATGGGGTTGTCTTTTCTGAGTTCGACAGATGAGTTTGGAAGTTGAGAAGGAAAAAGAAATAGAGAGGCTCAAATGAAAGACAAGTCAGAAGTTTAACAAAGAGGCGAGACTAGAAAAAATAGAAAAAATATAAGGAAATGGGCACACAGTCAATTCTAGATCCAAAACTCAAAGGATATAAAAACACCAAAAAGGGAGGAAACTCTGCATCTCAACAAGGGAAACACACACTAGCAATAATTAATGAAGGTTATCTCCTAGAATTGTAAGGGATTAGGGTCAGATAAAAAAAAAAATAAAAAAAAATGGAGGAGGTGAAGTCATTAATCAAGAAAGAACAACCGTTAATTCTCCTTCTCTAGGTGAAAAAATGGGGGATCAAGAGATCCTTCAAAATTAGCATAAGATTCAGAATGTGATAGTGGGATTCTTTCTGTTAATTCAGGAGGAGCCTCGGGTGGTGTGTCCACCCTATGGGCTCAATCATCGCTTAGGTTGATTTGATCATTGATCATCCACTCTCATTTTGGCTACCATATTTCTTCACATCCCCTCAAATTGGGTATGCTATTTTGTAAGTATGTATATACTAGTACAATTTCGAGAAAAAAGAATGTTGGGATTCTTTGTTGGCTCTTTGGGATTATATTTTTTGCTCTAATTACATATTTGGAGGATATTTTAATACAATTTTGCATCAATGGGAAAAGAAAGGGGGATCTCAGGTTAGAGATCAACTTCAAGAAAATTTGGAAGTTCTCATCCAGAAATCAAATTTTCTAGACGTAAAACCTTCCTCTAAGAAATTTACTTGGTGCAAGAAATGACTAAATGTATTTTCTGCTCACTTCTATCATCATTTTTGAGAGGTAATACAATTTGATTTTTGTAGAATGGTGGGTTATACTTTTAAGAATAACTGCATGGGGGGAGGAACTAACTCTTCATTTTTGGTGTTGGTTCCAAAAGAATTAATCCTTGCTTCCTTTTCAATATTTAGGTCCATTTCACTTTGTAATGTCTCATATAAATTGATTTCTAATATTTTGGTCAAAGGATTTAATCCCCTTCTTCCAAAAATAATATTGGAAAATCAAGGAGATTTTTGCATCAAAGGAAAATATTTGATAATACCATTCTTGATTAAGAGGCTATCAATTCTTGTCAAAATCAAGAATATAAATGCATGATTGTCAAACTTGACATGGCAAATGCTTTTGATAGAGTGAGTCATGAATTCCTATTTAAGGTGATGAAAATTTTGGCTTTGATGTTAAATTCATTCATTGGGTCTATCTTTGCATAAAATTGCCCAAAATTTCTATGATAGCCCCAGGCTAATTCCCTTTCATTGTAAATATTTCATATACTTGGGTGGAGGTCTATTCCTTGGATTCTTGGAAGGAGAGTTCTTTAGCCCCCTCTCGTTGTTTTCTTGGTTTTTTTACAGTGAGCTTTGGACTTCGTTTCTAATTTTAGGGTGGAGACATAAGCCTTTAGATTCCCTTGTTGATTTGAGGGTGGAGGTATAAGCCTTTGGACTCTCTTTTCTGATTTGAGGGTGGAAATATAAGCCTATAAACTCCCTTTCTGATTTGAGGGTGGAGGTATAAGAATCTAGACTTTCTTGTTGATTTGAGGGTGGAGGCATATGCCTCTGGATTCCCTTGTTGATTTGAGGGTGGAGGCATGAGCCTATAGACTATCTTGTTGATTTGAGGGTGGGAGTATAATCATTTGGAATCCCTTTCTAATTTGAGGGTAGATGCATAAGCCTCAAGATTCCTTTGTTGATTTGAGGGTGGAGGTATAAGCATCTAGATTCCGTTGTTGATTTGAGCATGGAGGCATAAAACTATGGATTCCCTTGTTGATTTGAGTGCGGAGGCATAAGCTTTTGGATTCCCTTGTTGATTTGAGGGTGGAGGTGAGCCTTTAGATTCTTTGATTTACCCGATGATGGTAGAGATACCGTTTTTATTGAATTAACTGAAGGGTGGAGGTGGTGGACCTCTGTATTCCTTGTGAGATATTGACAACATGAAATAACTAGTGGTTGGAGGTGGATGGTCCTCTAGAGTCCCTTTTTAGCTGGAAAAATTAGTTTAATCCCTAAAGCACTCATCCTCAAGCTCTAAAATCTAGCTTGGGGGTGACTACTCCAAGAAAGGTTTGGTTGCAGTGTGTCTGAGGTTGGCTGGACTGTTGAAGTCCCAATCTCAGTTGTTAAGCACATTTGATAAGATACATATATACTCAAGCATGTTTATATTAATTGTTAAGCATGTGTTTGATGTGATGTCTTAAAGCCTGTATTGGTATTGACTCAATGTGTTGGTCCAATGCTTGTAATATGTTATGGAATATGATTTGTTGCATGTTTGAGGAATGTTGATTTCCCTCATAATTACTTAGTAAATGAATGGATTCCTATATGTATTCATGAGATTTTGTTTTTTGCTTATCATTAGCCTAAGAGGCTTGTTAATCATTGAAACTATCATGAGCTTGAATTTGGTCCAAAGGGCCTAAGTATCGTGGATGGAAAAACCTATGTATTATTTATTATGTAACTAACAAATTTGGCTTCCATGCCTTGTTATCAGTTACCAAGCTCAGGAAGGATATTGTTTGTGTATATGTAAAATTATACACATATATTTATAGAAATATATGTATATAAATAAGTTGGGATGAAGCCTCTGTAAGCTCAGTAGGGATGACGTTAATTCCAAATATGTGCATGAATTCTAAGCTCAGGAGGTATGGCATTAATGAAAAAAATGCACATGCATTCTAATCTTAGGAGGATATATATATATATATATATATATATATATATATATATATATATATATATATATATATATATATATATATATATATATATATATATTTGAATGCGTTGAGCGAGCACTATTAAAAGCTCATGAGAGATATCAAAGCATGTGCACATATATATATTACTATGTTGCTAGTAGATTGATCCATAAGGCGTTAAGGGTTCGACCCTCGAGTCTGGATAAACTCAAATATATTTATATCTATATGCCACAAGGCTAAAATCCATTAGTTGAAGGATAGAAAAATAGTAGTCTCCATGTCTAATCATATAGCCTCGTGTTGTGACCAAGGGAGCTTAGGTTGGAGTGACTAGATTCGTTGGATATTATGGAAGTTTTGGTATCATTGGATGACCCCAGGAGGATTACTTTGGAAGTTAAAAAGTAGGCTAGTTCAAATCCCATTGTGATCTAATTTCCAGGGTAATGTTGCAAGGTGGGGCCCGTTGGTAGGGAAACCTCTATTGGATATTAGCCATTGATTCTACAACATGTTCCTCACCATTGGATGGAGCCTAGAAGTATTTCCCTGGAGATTTTGAAGGGAGACCATGAAAAACCCCACCAAAACTCTACCATCGAGACAATGTGGCTTAGTGGGGCCCACGACTAGGCACATGGCGTATTTGGAAGAAGGTCCTAGAATTAAGTTATGTCGTGAAAATGTGTATTTTCCATCTAGCAGAAGACTAGTGGGACCTAAGGCAGGCAATGTGGCCTCAGGGAAAAGTGGCGACCTGGAGGTAGAACATGTGTCAATAGGAATTGAGGTTTTTATGGGGCTAAATGGTCTTAAAATGAGTGACACATGGCATCTCTTGAGGGGAGCCAAGGGGAGGGTTTGACATCACCTCGCGCCTCTACCTTGATAATTTATCATGGGGTTGGGTGAAATCCTACCAAAATTTTATTCCTAGGGTGAGGTGGCAGTAGTGGAGCCCACATGCACAATTGTGAGGGACTTGACAACACACGATTGGCTAGGATGCAAGGCAAAACATTGAGATGGCGGTATGACTAGGTGGCCTTCCATGTCACCCCAATGGATTTGAATAGGGGCATGGTGGAATTGATGGGATTTAAGTCTCGGGGTGATGTGGCATCAAGGGACTCGCTCAAAGTCAAGTCATGTAGGAACATGTCCCTAGTAGTTTGATGTGGTGACATGATGGGGCAATTTTCACGTAACCCCAAAAGCTCTTCCTCGACAATTTTGATGGGGGATTGTAAAGGAACCCATTGAGAAGGGTCTTGGGAACCATGGTGAGGTGTAACATGACATTGGCCATGAACAGGATGATAACTGGGGCAGAGTTTCCACGTGGGTACTGACATGGCCATGACTTGGTTAGCCATGTTGGTACCATGTGGGGACCATGTGGGAGGTCAGATGATGTGGCGAGACCAGATAGGCTAGACTTTAATATGTCATATCTTTTGATTTGGGAGTGAGATCAATGAAAATTTTATATCATTGAAAATAACAATGTAAACTTTGAAACTGGGACTAATACGATTACCCATTTCGTAGAGGTAACAAAAAAGTGACCTGATTTTGAAAAGTGGTGATGCAAAATACACTTCTTTTTTTCGGAGTATATTTTTGACACTTTAAATAACTGATACGATTACTCATTTCGTAGAGGTAGCAAAAAAGTGACCCGATTTTGAAAAGTGATGATGCAGAATACACTTCTTCTTTTTTCGGAGCATATTTTTGACACTTTAAATTTTCTTATGTATCAAATATAAATATTTCTTTTTAAATGTTAGTGATTTTCATGCTTATTTTGAAACGTGTTGATGCAGCATCAACCTTTTTTTTTAAAGGGCTTATTTTTTACACTTTAATTTTTTTAATATATTAACTATGGATTATTTTTTTAAATGTACTTTTTTTGACACTTTAAAATGTTATTAGTATGTTAAAAAAGAAAATATAACAAATATATATAAAAAAAGCGATAATAATAAAATGTAAAAAAATAAAATTATTCGTAACCATAAAAGATGGGGGGAACTAGAAAATTAAGTAAAAATTTAAAAAAAAAAAACTATTAACAAACTAAAGAATAAATAAAAAAATTTAAACAAATCAGATTAGAAAAAGAAGGAATTAACCAAAAAACACCAGAAAACAATTGAAATTAAAAATTTAAATATATATATATATATATAAAATATATTATATATTATTAAAAAATAAAAATAAAACGTTAAAAGTAAAAAACAAAAAAATATTTTCGATTTAAAAAAAAACATAATTTTGTTAAAAAACCCCACACATCACATAAATATTATATATTATTTATAGTATATTATTAGTATATATATCCAACATTTATATATATTTTAAATAAATATTTATGTAAAAAATATTTATTAAAAAACTATACGCATTTTTGTTTAGTTTAAAAAAAAGATAATACTTAATTTTTTTAAATAATTTTTTTATTATAAATATTTAAATTGATATATATTATAAATATTTATTTATATATATATATATTATATATATTTTAAACAAAAAATTAATATAAGGCACTTTTTTTTATTATGCTTAAAATGGCTTTTAAATAATAACTTTGTTATTTAAAAAAAAAAACAATCTGCCACGCCCTCCACTGCCTAGCCACCCGTGAGGGCATGGCCCCGGGCGGTGAAGCTACAGGTAGAGGTAGCAAAAAAGTGATTCGATTTTGAAAAGTGGTGATGCAGAATATTTTTGAAGCATATTTTCAACACTTTAAATAACTGATACGATTACCGTTTTGTAGAAGTAGCAAAAAAGTGACCCGATTTTGAAAAGTGGTGACGCAGAATACACTTCTTTTTTTTCGAAACATATTTTTGACACTTTAAATTTTGTTATGTATCAAATATAAATATTTCTTTATAAATGTTAGTGATTTTCATGCTGATTTTGAAACGTGTGTATGCAGCATCAACCTTTTTTTTAGAGGGCTTATTTTTGACACTTTAAATTTTTTAATGTATTGAGTGTGGATATTTTTTTAAATGTTACATTTTTTGACACTTTAAAATTTATTTTGTATACTTAAAAGAGCAAATATAAAAATATATATAAAGAAACAAAAAAAACAAAACATAAAAATGTCTAAAAAAAGTAACAAAATTATCTTGTAAACCATAAAAAGAATTTGAAAAAAAAAAACCTATGGAATAAAATAAGTAAAATTTAAAATTTAAAAAAAAACATTAACAAAAACTTAAAAAAAAAACACAATTAAAAGAAAATTAGTAAAAATAGAAATTTAAAATAAAATAAAATAAACTAGTAAAATGAAGATTAAAAACATATATAATAATATATATATAATTATATATATATTACAACCTTAAAAAAATAAATAAAATAAAACAATTAAAAATTTATATATATATATGATGATGATGTTGATGATGATGATGATGGTGGTGGTGGTTAACGTCCACTGAGACGAAACTTTGGTACATCAAACCTAAAGAAACGAATTATTTAGTTTGATTTAAGATTTTATTCCTATGCTCAAAAAGCTTGGAGAGAAGCCTCCCGAACTCACTGTAGTTTTGACAACGTAAAAGGCTAGGAAGGTCAGTATTGCAACAAAGATTTTGAAACTTAGATCTAATGTGGTTGTACGCATGGCACTCTAAGAAGAAGGGATTTTCATCCTCGATGTTCGTATTCTCACAAAGATGGCAGAACTTTTCCATCGATGGTGTTTTAGGAACTGCCCAACGACCTGTTTCACTATGGAGCTCATGAGAGTTCATTCTAATCTTGGTTATATTAATTTTCTTCTTTGAGCTAGTTAAAACAAAGAGATACTTTTGATCTTCTAGGATGGGGTTGATGAACTCCTTATAATATCTTAATTTTTTTTTAGCTGCTAAATCTTTCTCATACCACATTTTTTCTTTGAACTTAGAAGTAAGAATATTTTTAATGTTATTAATGTTTTGCTATGCAACATTCTCGTGGATCTCCCAATGGTTTAACCAGGCCCTGGTGTCTTTATTCCAACCTTGTTTAAGCCTTATATGGTTTTGGCTAGAATTTAAAGCTAGCTTAGGAAGTATATGGTCTCCTATGTTATTGAGTTTGTGCTTGTACAACAGAAGCCTTAGTCATAGCTAGGCTCTCAATAGGGGAAAGACCCACTTTTATAAGGAGAATAGGATAGGGTGTGTTGCTTTTAATTTTGAGGTTATACGTTATAAAATGCTTATGGATTCGCTCAATCTTTCTCTAGGATTCTCTAGAGATGCTACAACCTCAAACCTCACATCCATATAAGATAACCGGAGTGACTAAAGTTTCAAAGAGGAACTTCTTTCTATCCCACATTACAAGGTTTGTCGTTTTACAATTATTTTCAAGACCAAAATAAGATTTTCATCCCTCATTAATCCTTTTCTCAGTGCTATAGTTCCAGTTGAGCTTGTGATGAATATCAATTCCTAGGTACTTGTAGGAAGATTCTTCCTCCAAGTTACTATTGTAATTCATAAAATTAGCGTAAGTGTCCTTCTTGGATTTGATAATCATAATTTTTGTTTTGTCAGTGTTAACAATCATATCCATGGTAGAGCAGAAATCCTTAAGAAGTATAAGTTGCTTATCAAGATCAGATGGGCACCTCGCGAGAAGAACAATATCGTCGGCGTAGAGAAGAAGGATGATGACTATCCCAGCTAAGATCGTGCCAGCACATCCTACTTCCTCTAAACAACCTTCTAGCTTGTCAATGTAGATGCCAAATAGGGTAGGGAAGAGGGGGCAACCTTGTTTAACTCCGATATTACACTTAATATCTGTCGACCACTCCTCATTGCTCTTTAGCTTAGCAATTACATTCTCATATAACCTTATAGCGGAAGCTCTCAACTCAAAAGGAACCTTTAGCTCTTCTAAACTGTTCCAAAGGTTATTTTTAGGAACCATATCGAAAGCCCTTCTAAAGTCCACAAAGCGACAAAAGAGATTGGATTTATCATTGCGACATTCCTCCATAATGATCCTAAGTGTAACGAGGTGGCCTATTGTTGAGTGTTACTTTCTAAAACCCGCTTGGCCTTTAGCTCGCTTACGTTCACTTTCAAGCCATATGCTCAACTTCCTTTCCAAAATAATACCATATAACTTGGCTAGGAGAGGGCTGATCATAATTGTCCGATAATTAGAGGGGTTATTTGTATCTCCACTTTTAAAAATAGGGATAATGAGGCCTTGAGTCCATGGTTTAGGGAACCCTTGCTTGACCTCTTGATTGAAAAGCTTGTGAATGTGGGGGATGAGGACAGGACCTCCAATTTTTAAGATTTCCGCTTGGTAACCTTTAATGTCCTTAGCTTTCCCATTAACCAAGTGATTAACCCCAAAATCAATGTCTTCTAATGAGAAAACTTCTTTCGTTGTGAGCAGGGTTTCAAAGTTATCCATGACATTTGGAGATTCATAAAGCTTTTTAAGATAGGAATTCCAGTCGTGTAAAGCAATTTTATTATTAGCTTTAGTTTTCCTAGTTAGAATTTGCCTACAGAATTTCTTAGGAGTTACCTTAGAGAGGTGTAAGAGATTCTCTTGTCTTTTACGGATATACTGTTTTTTTATCCCTTTTAGTTAGGGCTTTGTATATTTTTATCTTGCCAATTTTAAGAGATTCATCAACAACTTCCTTAATTGCTCTCCTCGCACTTTTACAATCTTTGTCATACCATGGGTTAGTTTTGCTATTTATTTTATTACTTGAAACTTCAATTGGGAACTTGTTAATATAATATGATAAGGTTGTAGTAAAATTATGATAGAGATCTTCTATGTTGTCTATACTAGAAAAAGGAAGCAAATTAGTTTTTAATTCATTTAGAAAGAGATCTTTTTTATTTCTATCAAAGATTAACTTCTTTTGGCTATAAGGATTATCTTCTATGGGATCTTTATGCATGACAAAATTGAAAGTTATAAGTAAAGGCCTATGATCAGAGTCAGGCTCGTGGTCGTTTAAGATGTCAAAATTTGTTATTTCGTTGTATAGAGGGAGATCGGAGATAACATAGTCTACCACGTTGCTACTAAGCCCATGGATGTAGGTCATCTGACTAGAATTGTGCCACTTCTTTAGATCGTTGCAAATTATGAGATCTTGAGCACTAAAGAGCTTGACTAGCTCTGACACAAACAAATTATCCCCGAGGTCTTCAGAGCTCCTTTTGTACTGGCTAGCCAGAGGAAGGTCTTCGTCTAACCAAAGAGGATTAGGGTTGGAATGATTGCTTAGAAGAATAGCTTGGTTGCTTGAAGTTTGAGCATTAAAGTCGCCCATTAAAAGGATATCGCCTTCATTCCTTAGGCTAGAAATATCATTCTCTAAACCATTGTAAGAATTATTTTTATCTAGATTCTTTTTCTTATAGAAGTTAGAATTAATGGGGGGTAATAACAGATTGCTATGTAGGTCTTTTTATCATAAATGTCAATAATTTCTATCCAACTATATTGGTTGTAAGGGTCGTTTTTATAAATCCTAGCATGGGGAGAGATGTTCTTCTTAATGTAACAAGCTATACCCCCAATGCCTCTACGGGAGGATCGCTTATTCCTGGTAGACCATAATGTAAAGCTATCTATATTAGGGACCTTAGATTCTTCGTGCTCCCAAGTTTCAACAAGCAAAATAATATCAACATCATTCGAGATCCAACTTAGCTTGGGGCCTTTGTTCCATGGAAAGCCCCGATAGTTCCAAGAAAGAATCCGGAGCATGTTGAATTGCTATTTATTATTATCTTTTTTGTTTCTATCTCGAATAATGACTTTTCTATTTCTGATTATTGCCCATTTTCCTTCATTCCTAGCTTCCTTTACCTTTTGAACCTCCTTTCCCAATTCTGCTTGATCTTCTGGAATGAGATCTTCATTTATAAATATTCCCATCCCTTTTAGAATTGAGGTTTTACTAAGTATGCCATACTTATGGTCAGTAGAGCTCACCTTTATTCGGATCAGCCTTCCTTTATTCTCGGTTAGTTTCCCCAACCTTGTTGCTTCTGTGAGACACATTGCTTCAATTTGTAATCTGTTATGTAATTCTGTCTGGGCTATGGCTAAAGTATCCTCATCTACCTCCTCTTTCAAACCGAAGATTATTCAAGGCCCTTTTGTTACGCTCATGGTCTAATTCTATCAATTTTTTCATTTCATCTTTAATTGGTTTGAAATCTAATTTACCTGCCACACTATTTAGGGTGAGGCGGCTATTAACTTTTTCTTCTAGCTCTTTAATCATGTCCTTCATTTTAAGACTCTCTAAAGTATCAGCATCTACTTGCTGGGATGTTTGGTTCATATCTTGGTTTTGTTTTTCTATAACCTACAACCTAGTCTCCATTGCCTCCATCTTTTTCTCCAATAGTTCTATTTTATTTTCTATTTGTTTTTGGATCTTGTCTTTAAGAGATGTGAATTTATTTTCCAGCATAGCTGCTAACTCTGTTTGTAGCTTGACTCCTCTTTCTTCTCTACGTTTCTCTAAAGACTCTATATACTCATAGAGGCTTTGTAGAGTAATTGTGCTAGGTCTACCTTTGGTAATCTTTGGTAATTGTGGTGAATTATTCATACTTGAAAATATATGAGCATGTATTAGAAACATATAAGGAATGTGTGCACAAGTCGAACCACATACGCACGTGCCCCAGATTGTTTTTTTTATTACCGCAGAGAGATCATGAATTATTACCGCAGGGAAATCGTAATTTATGACCGCAGAGATCGTAAATATATCGCCCTAACTTATTACCGCAGAGAGATGGTAATTACATCACCCTAAATTAATATTAAAAATTGATGTTTAAGAATAATTAATAATATTAATAAAAATATTATTAATGATAAATTTCATAATAGTAACAAGGCTGCATAGCTAGCGTTTCCCTCCAGCTTAGTTTAATTATTGAATTTTGAAATGTATGACTAACTATTGTATTTGAACAAGGGCTACTTTGTAGATATTCTTGCTTATTTTAAGTATCCTTAAATTAGAAGCTCATATCACAAATGTTATCAAATGTATTATTATAATAAACGTACATAAACACATGTTATGAACGTTGACTAGGGCCAACCTAATTTTAAATATTAAATTAGTTTGTTTATACGTAGGGCCCTAATAAGGTGAAAGTGTTTATAAATAACTCAAATAATAGATATTAAATAATTTAACGTGAATTTTATTTAACCATTAAGTATACATGGTTTAGGATAATGTAGGATAATGTGTACTTTGGCTCATTTGTACATAAACACAATAATATCATTAGATAGTGATAATATTATAATATTCTTATCTCCATAGGCTATTATATGCGTTTAAGTATGGAATCATCTCTCAACTTTTAGTACGGGTTATCCTTCCTCATGTATACTCTATGATGCCTCTCTATTATGCCTGCCTCTGGCAGGTATTATGCAATAGGCTTTTGTTTGACCATCTATTTTGGTAAAAAATGTTAAATAATTATCAATTTTACAAAGTAAAATTTTAACAGTTACTTTTTTATTTTTTGCAATATTTTTAATCAGTGTTTATTTGCTGTAATTTTTAAAATCTTATTATTCCATACTTCTTACTTAATTCGTGAATAATATTTATGATTATTTGTACATGAACATTAATGGTCCACTGAAACACTGAATTTCAAAAAATTCAATTAAATTTGAAACACCAATAATTTATTATATCTCAACTAATACATTATTAAGATTGAAATGCTTATTATGCTTGCCCCTCTAAGGTTTTTGTAAAATGTATGTTCTAGTTATTAATTCATTTTTTCTATTATTGATTTAAAATACATAAAATTAAAATAAATTTATCTTAATATTATTATTAAAAATGATGCATACTAATATATTTATAAATAGTTAAATTTAATATACGAAAATATTTTTTTTTTTTTATATTCTATAATTTAAATAAAAATATTAATAATGGTAAAATTAATAAAACTTTAACTTATAATATTCAAAATAATATAATAAAAATAATTTTAAATAATAAACGGGAATCCATCCAATAATGTTAAAATAATACTCTTTTGACTATGAATATAGAACCCTTACCCGAATGTTATCCAGTAAATATTTGCTCAACCCAAAAGTATTCTTTAAAAATAATTATTACTGGTATAGCTTATAAGGTAGGCTCTATTTGGACGCGTGGTGTAAGGATACACGCTCACATCAATGCCATCTTATTATCCCTGCCGGCAGCCTAGGTTAGGCTAAGGTATAAAGTATTCAAAAATATTTTGATTTTTTAATTAGTTTTTTTGTTTATTAAAAATGTATAAACGATATTTAAAGTGAATATTATAATTTATAAATAATTTATTTTTCTAACTATTAAAATATTTATTTTATTTTTATTAATGTAGAGAAGAAAGATTCTTATTTAATAATTATTATTTTATATTTAGCATTAAAAAATTACAATCTGTTCAGATACCCTCACACGCTTTATATTCAAGTTTTTTTAATCAATATTATAAAATATAAAAATCTAGAAATTCAAAACCAAAACCCGTTCATCAACAATCAATTCAGATACTCTCTCACATGCTTTACAGTTAAGTTTTTCAATCAATATTATAAAATATGAAAATTTAGAAATTCAAAACCAAAAGCGGTTGATCAACAGTTGATACCCAACAGTGTAATGTTAGAGTCGTGCAGATTACATGCACGACCGATATTACCCCGAGAGCATGCGAGAAAAGTGGTTTTCTCTTTCCTCCGTGTGCTACATGTCAACCCATAAGGCTAATCGTGTGAACTCATAGAAATACCATTTACCATTAAGGGCGCGCGAGAAACTGCTTACCTCTTGCAAGACCGCTTCATCCTTTTTCTAGCACGTGGGTTTAATCTCCACCGTCCATCTTCTTAACTTTATTCTACGTGACTTAATCCTGGCCGTCTATCTCCATCACTCCCATTCGTTGATCTAGCTGATCCAACGACTGTGCTCTGCTGCTACGTTATTTTGTCTCTTATTATGTAATAGTCCATTTGTTCAAGTTTTTGCCTGTGTATTAGTTCTCACCTTCTGGTCTTCACTTGTTCTGATTCTGATCTTTAGCTTCATTATTTATTCCTTCGCTCCTTTACTTTTTCGCTGCGTAACTCCTTAGGTTTTAAGAACCTTACTGTATACCTTCACTGTAACATTAAGGGTTTCCTCCAACGTTGTCTACGTGTAAACCTGATACACTCTTTCCTGCACTTCGTCTCTGCATTCTGCTTAATTCCACCTGCTACACATACTATGCAGAATTACTCTAATTCACACACAACTATAATTCCATTAATTATACACATCACACAACTCAGGAATTGAATTCTCTGTCTTTATAAACAATCATTTACATAATGAGTTTCTCTCTCTGGCCTGATTTCCAATATTAATGGCCTCTTCCTTTCCTATCTGCTCGTAGGCTTACAATCAAACCTATCTAACTCTCGAACTAATTCCTAGTTAGGTAAGCCTCTTCTATGCCTTTTAGGCTTACATTTATACTAAAGGATTCTATAACCAATTCCTGGTTTAGGTCTTGTTGACATGGCGAATTTTCGTGTGCCAACAAAGGGGAACCAACCTGATCGCAGACCCTGATTAGATCTGCTTTCATTTGGAATGGCTAGTTCCGACGGGTTTTAAAGGATCTCGTAAACTGTTATAGGTGTTGAAAGATTGCTCCCCGGAGGAATACTTCCATTAAATCAACAAAAGAAACAACTAACCTATATGTATCAAGTTCTATCTATACTGATTCTACTTACTTATGTTAGTCCTAACTATTCTAATCTATCCTGCAGGAGCATAATAAAAGAGATTAAACATCATATATAGATTCCAAGTCCAAAAGAATCAATTATTGAGTTCACCGATGAACAAGGTTGTATTTAAGCTTAATTGCAATTTAATTATTCATACAAGAAAACACATTCATGTTTCTACAAATAAAACTTGCAACTGATGTTTCATATAGCTTTGAATCGGAGATCTCTCATGAGTTAACCATGATAACGAATTATATTCAGATAACCAAGACTAGTCATAAGCTATATGTTATCACTGTGCACAAAAACAAAACATATATATCCTCATGCCAATCACAACACCCTGATTCCAAACATAAAAGAAAAGGAAAATAAATCTGAAAAAAGGCTTCTTCTTGACCAAAACAGTCTTCTTTATTAGCATAATAAAATCGACCCCTCTTCTGCCAAAAAAAAATCCTTTTCCTCTATCTAGGGGTGATACTTATGGAGAAAGAGAACTGACCGTCGATTTCTCCCAAACTTCGGCCTTCCCTCTTCCTTTCCATATTCAAATTAAAATATACAAAATGTAATTGTTAATGAAACAACGAACATGTTGAAGCCATTGCTACTGGAGCGTTCTATTTCCTAAAGAAAAATGAACGGATCTTGGTAAAAAGAGGAATGACTGCATGCCATCCCTTTGCACACGTATTCACTGAATGTTATTCCTTTTTATTCCCTGAAGGCAAATGCAGACAGTGCACTCATTTTTCAACATCTGGCTTGTTTAAGGTGTATCCGGAGGTAATAATAACTTGATGGATTCACGCTATCAGGAGTACCTTTACTTAGTATAGAGTGTGCCTCCATTATACAATGTGGTGGTTCCATCTCCCTTTCCTGCGGAGCATGTCTTTGTAACACCGACATCGATGATGCAAATGTGTCATCTACAGTCCCCAAAACAACACAATAACACTTATACCAACATCTGTTCTACTTCATGTCTTCTCATAATTTTAGGACGTCCTACCCCATTCTGTCCCAAAACCACGACACATGGCAACAAAATCTAGCTGGTAGAGGTATCATGTGTACTAGGCGTACTATTCATGCTATGATCATTTAAAGGTTGTGTTGCTTTCTCGAATTTCATTACCACCTTCCGATCCCTTTGCATCTCGAAGAATTCTTTAGAGTTTAGCTATATGTTGTCCATGTGTATTTACCTCTCTATAACTGTGATTGCATTTTTCAAATCAACCGAGCATTCAGGCCAGTGATCAACAATGACTTCATACTCATTCAGAGTTTCTTCGATGTGTTCATACGTTTCTTCGACAGATTGTGAGGTAGAGTGTTGTGCGGTTGTTTCCGTCCATAGAGCCTTATCAAACTTGCATAGATCCAGTAGATGAAGGCATTTTGTAGGATCCACAAAACACTATACATATGAAACAAATCTCTGAGCCCGTACCTCCTTTTCTTGGATAGGTATTCCAGGATGTAAGATCCTTTTGCAAGTCAGCAGTTGCAATTGAAGGCTCTGTTACAAGAGTGGAAGGGATGGAGGGAGGATAAGCAACAAGAAATCACCATAGTCTGTTGCTTAGCTCCCCACTATGTATGCCTTCCCTGTTGCTTGTCATAAATTCCTCTGTTTCGGCTAGGTCTCGCTTGCATCTTTTCCCTGCAGCCATTCCTAATGCTTATGCATCAGCTCGTCGACCTCGCTTTTCTTCTCTTGGTCCTCGCCTGTAGAAATAATTAACATTAGCTATGATTATGAGAAATATGATAGAAACGCCCAAAAACAAACCTTGCCTTCATTAAAAATTTCATAAAGAGACAGACTTTGTCACTGGGAGCTCTGTGAGTCCTTCAGGCTCTAAGTCTCAAGAGGGTGTAATGATTTTTTGGGGACTGATGATTAAAAATGGATTGCAACCATAACTAATAAACCAATGAACCATTTAGTTTTGAAGACATAATTTTGTCTGACAACTCCAGTTATCATTCAGAGAAACGAAAGATCAAACTTCTTAGGAGACCCATTCAAATTTGCCCCTAGAGCAGGTTTTAATAGGGTGGTGATTGTGGCCACAACAAACTCAAAAAGTGTTGTTCCCTTGAGGGAACATCAGTTGTTCCCTGGAGGGAATAACAGTTGTTCCTGGAGGGAACAACAGTTGTTCCCTGGAGGGAACAACAAAAAACACTCCAAAAAGGTGTTGTTCCCTTTAGGGAACAACAACTGTTCCTTGGAGAGAACAACAAAAACACTCGAAAAAATGTTTCATTTTATGACGGATTCGAATGATTCAAATTGTGAAAGTAGATTCATTTATTTATCTCCAATAGAAACAATTTTTGAAAACAAAAAGAATTTATAGGGTGGTGGTTGTGGCCACAACAAAATGGCGAACAGATGGGTGAACCAGTTATCTTTGTTACCAAATAAACTTTGATCCGTAGAACATCAGGGTGTTAAGATAAACTCGAAATTCAAATTGTATAGACGGACAGGCATGGGTTCCACTTCAGCATTAATTGCTTTAGGCAGGATAAAGACAAATAGCTTCTACTTACTGATAGGGTTTTGACAGGCATTCTCCAATGGTCGTATTATGGGATTTATTGACCCTCCTCTACCTATTTTCTACTTTCAAAATCCTTCTGGGGCCATCACCGGTTTGTCAATACCTGTTTAGGTGTGTACCTCGGCTCTTTATCGCGCATCAAGCTTGACGAATATATGTAGATATGTTTATCCACACTTTATGTAAGAATTTTTAGTGCTATACTTTCATATGATCGAATGGGGCGCAGTCATGGATCATGCCATATTTTTAACCGCTTAAGCAAGGTTGGGCTTGCTGTGTCAACTGGTACTTTGAGTACAGCAATAGTCCCTACTCCAACTAGCTTCCCAAACAACCTGTCCTTCCAGATTGGAACAAGGACTCGACATTTCATTTTCTTTTAAATAGGTCCTTCGCGCACAAGGACTAGAGCACAATTAAATTTGCCACCGGATATACGACAGCGAGCTTAGCCCATGAAGGGAGGTTTACTTGCAGATGACAAATATTGGAAATTTAGTGTGGTGGACAGAACCAATGGAGAATGATTGCAAATCTCATAGGCAAGTATAAGCTAGGTCTAGGTGGGATTTTTTTAATTAAATGTAGCATTCCACCATGCCCGTCCGGCTGTGGTTAGACATTTTTTGTTTTATAAAGATATCCCTACATGCTCAAGGTATCCAAGTTATCAACAGAGCCTACCTACTTCCCAATAGATGCCAGAGAGTGGCTTCGATTCGAATTTTACCCCTGATTTTTCCAGTGCTCAGAGGCTCTTTAAAGGTTCGTTTGACTTGCAAAGCAATAATGAATTTAGGATCTACAGACTCATCAACAAGCTAGTGAGGAAAGCAAAATGTTGAAGATGACGAATGAGGGCAATCAAAAGAAAGTTACAAAAGGTGAAAACGAAATTAAAACACTGAAATCAAATGGCTGAAAGAGACTGAAGTTCAAAACAAAAGGAAGATAAAACTTTGCATAAAACAAAAAGGAAAAAAGGAAAGAAAAATATAACTAAGATAACAACAAATAAAATAAATCCTAACCAACTCAGGAGGTAACCACCATGTGGTGGCTACTGGAAATACTTCTTAATATGTTGGCCATTAACAAGGAGTTTTTCGGTTTCTCCCAGTAAGTTTTTAATCTATAGGTTCCCCATTTAGTGTTGAAGGTTGTCTTAAGTTGATCTCCATTCGACACCAACACTCGATTATATCCCAAAAACCCATCCAATACAGACAACATTTCAAACCCAGAAACACATTGAAGAATGTGTTCCATATAAGGGACAGGATAATTATCCTTCTGTGATGCTTTGTTCAGGTTTCTAAAATCGATACATAACCTGATGTCTCCATTTTTTTCTTATTGGCACGAGATAGGATATCCAGTGGGCGTGCCTGACTAGAAAAATGATTTTAGCATCCAGCATTTTGTTTAATTCTTTCTTTACCAATGGTTCCAAGCTTGGATGCATCTTACGAAGCTTTTCTTGGTAGGGCTTAACATCCTTTTCCAAAGGAATTACATGTTGCATGATGCCGGTATCGAAGGTTTTTAAGTTGACATATGTCCATGCAAAGACGTCCTTGTACTCTTTAAACAGCTTAACAAACGTAGCCTTTTCTTATGGAGGGCATCCTAAGCCCAAATTGACATTTTTTGGGTCTTTTTCGGTTCCAAGGTTGACCGACTCATACTTCATGGATGAGCTATGTGTTTTGCAGTTAGTCGGCTTTTTAAATTTATCATGTAGGTCATAAAAGTGCTCCATCTTGACAACTGACTTGGGAATTATATTGGACTGATATTTTTCCTCATCTTCACTCTCATTCATAAGTCTGTCATGCTCTTTTTCATCAATGAGTGCATTTTTGAATGTCTTCTCGCTCTCGTCACCTTCAAATACCTGCCAATTTGAGAAGTTATCAAGTACGGATGGTCTGAAAATCAATTCAACATAATATTTATTCTTGTTTAATCTAAGATCAGGAAAAGTTTTGCAGCCATACCAGCCATCAAACCGGCATCTTGGTTTTTCCATCGAGGTATGTGTGTGATATTAAAAGAATCAAAACTGTCAATTAAGCTCCATACCTCATGTTGGTATCTTACTAGGTGTGGTGAATTGCAATGTATCCTTTTCCTTACCTGGTCCACAATTATCTTTGAGTCACCAAAAACTTTAAGATTTCTCACCTTCATATCAATGTCTTTCTTCAAGCCCTGTAGCAAGCCTTCGTATTCTGTCGTGTTGTTGGTGCACGCGAACTCCAACCGGCTGGCCATCAAATGTTGGTTCCCTTGCGGGTCAATGAGAATGCCCCCATCACTTGCACCTTCTAGGCAGTTAAAGCCATCAAAATAGAGTGTCCAAAACATAGAATTTGATGTTATATCAAATGAACTGCCTTCTATGAAATTGGCCCTATCATCTACCATATTATAGGGTAGCTCACCAGTCGGACTACGGGGGAGACCTTCCAACTATGTGTTTATTGCAGTTTCTTCTTCCGTCTCTGCATGGAATTCTCCAAAACAAGTTTCCGTGGCACAAACGTCGAAACTATAATTCTCGAGGATAGAGTTGGTAAACATTACAGGTTCATTGGGGTCGTTTAGCTTTGTCACTACATACTTCATGTATCTTTCTTGATCAACTCTCAGCATATCACCTTTTGCCTTCTGAGGCAACAAGAGATGGGACCAATCAGTTGAGAAATACCCATTCATATTTGCTGACCAATCCCTACTAAGCAACATTCTATATGCCTCGTATGTTGACTATCGCTATGTTAATGACTTGTGTGTAATGTGGTTTCGTAACCATCTGAATCAGCACATCTTTCAATTCTCCAATTACTTTCACATTCGTTCTATCCAGTTGCATAATTCGAGTTCCGGTTTTCTCAGGCATTGCATGAAGTCTTTTAGCAACAGTGTAAGGCATAACAGTGGACAAGGCACCAGAATCTACCAGGAAATTGTATACGTTCATGTTGAAGATTTCAAATGTGATAAGGAAAGGTGGAGTCATGGATTTTTATTTCCTTCCTATCATGGCTACACTGACATATTGAGGCGTTCAATTCATTTTTGACAGAGTGGCTTCCATGACTAATGGCGTTTGCACTATACTGGGGATTCTAACAGGTCTGGACACTGACTTCTTGGTTTGGCTACTCGGATTGGTGGGAGATTTGCAATTCCGTTCATTCATAGCTTTCAAAAGCAGATCTCTTTGCTACATTAACTTTAACAAATCAAAGTATGTGATATTAGCTTGATATTTCTTAAGATGATCTACAATATTGTAATCAATGTTATAAACAAGGTAGGGCAAAGTAACATACCAATTTTGTCATTCTTAGGTGGGAGTTTACCATTTTGAGTCGCCTTCGTTGCATTTGGAGATGTATTATCTTTCTCTGGATAGTTCACGACTAGAATGCTCTTGGAATCAACAATAGGTTTATTCTTCTCAACAGGAAACTTGAGAGCAGATTCCTTTAAAGGGCGGACATCTTTCTTTGTCTGGTCTACAGGCTTCATCACGCCCGCAAGTGGCCATTTACTTCGTGTGTGGATTTCATTAGTGTGGATTTTTGTTGTACTATCTTCTTTGTCGTCATCGTTCCCATTTGTACAGAAATCCCATAGTACATTGACTTGAGATGCTTCGTCCAAGGGCTCTTCTACTTGGTACTCTTCCTCATCTTCTTGTTCTGGCTCCAGCTCTACTATAGGTTCTTCTTTGGTAAGAAGCGATCCGATAAGAGCCAGCTCTTCCACATTTAAATTCCCTTCGTTGGGTGGAGCAGGCAATGCAAGTTGACCATGACCACCTTCTGTCTTCTTACGATAGAAAGGTTTGAAGGGTTTTTTGTTGTTATAATCTCCTCCATTCCCACTTGTACTCTCTCCAGAATTCCTTTTCATATCGATGACCATGTTCGTCAATTTCTCAATGATCTGATTCAAACCTTCCACATCTATGGTGTCCTTTTCCTTGATCTCAGCCACTTCGTTATCACTCCCATTATTCTTCTTGGATGATTGAGAGGCTTTCTTTCCTTCGGTCATATGATGACATGTTGTGAGACTGATCATTTCATTCTCGAATTTTACTGCTTCATCGATAGCACCCTGTAAGTTTTGTGCGTTACTCCTTTTAACCCACATCGCGGTAGGGACAGGGAGAGCAGTGATGTAGAATTCCATGAGCACCTCATCAGTAGGTCGAGTGTTAACCGGGATTCTGTTGATCAAAGTGTTGAACCAAATGTTAAAATCCTTGACCTTTTCTTTGGTTTCCATTTTGAAACAAGATAGTTCTAAAACTAAGGCCGCAGGTGTTTTTTCATCGCTAAACTTGTCTAAGAAGGCTTGCTGAAAGGCACCCCATGAGGTGATCGATCCTATTCTCAAGCTAAAGTACCATGTGGAAGCCGTACCAATCAAAGTAAATGGGAACAAGCAACATACCACATCTTCATCAGCTACCCCCAACATGTGCATGGCTAGGAAGAAAGACTGAATATGGTTATTAGTAGTGTCTCCCCGCTCATGGTCGAATTTAGGCAATACTCTTTCTTCGTTCTTGAGTAAGGTATGTTGCTGCCCAGGTACTGCTACAGTATCCTGTGCAAGCCAGGGAGGGGGTTCTCCCAGAGGGAGTGGGGGTTGATTCCCACTTGGAGGAGGCAGTGGAGGTGATTCCCACTTAGAGGAGGAATGTTAGCCATATTATGGTTGAGGAGGTTCTCCCCCGGGTGTTCTTTGTTAGGATTTCCCAAATCAAGCTAGGGATTACCTTTAGAGAGGGGATCCTCAGGAATTTCTTCCCAAGGAGTGTCGATACTTTGCAAGGACTCTAGCACAATATCTTCAAGGGAAGGGGTTGCAGATGTCTCTTCATTTATGGGACAAATCCTTGGCTTTCATTTAGTTGTTAGAGGTAAAGAATTAAAGATGGGGAACTAAGATAGGGAATGAGTGTAAGCACAAGTAAGTACTCTGACTGGTTGTTCCTAAGTGACAAGATACTCCCACAGTCTCTCTTCCTTGAGTGATCGAAACACGGGACTTAGAGGGACCTCTGCTTCTTCGAAGTGAGGCTCTTCCAAATGGGCGGAAGGATCTTTTTGACCTTTACGATCCATACATCAATCTTTTTGAATCCATGTGTGACGTTTACAGATGAAATCCTAAAAGCTGTGGACGGCGGTTCAAGCCCTCCTTCTAGCACCAATTTGTTGACACGGTGAATTTTCGTGTGCCAACAAAGGGGAACCAACCCAATCACAGACCCCGATTAGATCTGCTTTCGTTTGGAATGGCTAGTTTCGATAGGTTTTAAAGGATCCCGTAAACTATTATAGGTGTTGAAAGATTGCTCCCTGGAGGAAGACTTCCATTAAATCAACAAAAGAAACAACTAACCTATATGTATCATGTTATGCTCTTAACCTACAAATGATACCCAAATACAGAATATTCTAAGAAAAGAGACCCATAATACAGAATATGCGAAGAAAAGATACCCAGAACACAGAATAGCAATGAATTTATTATTCAGAGAGTAATGTTCACTTGCCTCTTCGAGGGGGCAACCTCCAATAGAGCAGAGCTCGATTACAAAATAAGACACGATGCTCCTCGCAGGGAGTTTCTATCCTTTATATATGACTCCTACGTGCAATACCACAGGCCAATACCGTGTATTATTAATACCATCTATCTAATACTACGGCCCATTTGCAACTAACTGTGGTTCTGTTATTAATTGCGGATTAACCACTTACAATTATTAATATGGGCTTTATTGACTCTTGACTATGACGTGGTCCCATTAGACCCTAACAATGAACTACAAACCTGGCCTTATATTTTTCAACACTTCCATAAACTCCATGTCTAATTTTGTAAAGCCATTTTGAGGTGACCACAAACTTATCCTTGGGTCTAGGTACCACGTCCTAGACATCATTCTTCATGATCGATTCACATTCCTCGCTCATCGCATCTTTCCATAGTTGGTGCTTTACAACTTCTTTAATCGTGCAAGGTTCAACTTGAACAATAATACTCATGGCAATGAAACACCCTTGATACTTGTTAGGCTTCTTACTTCCACGAAATGTCCCTTTTGGAGTAGTATGCTTTTCAACATCTTGAAGTGTATCCTTGAGCGATAGTTTGCTTTTCCTTGAGGTAGAGGGATAACTAGGAGGTGGATCAATAGGATCCATCAGGCCATCAATATTAGGCATAGGCTCATTCATCAGAGGTTCTTCTTGTTTTTCGGCAACATCATCATCGTCTTTCCTTGAGATTGGGTGATCTCTAGCTTGATGAGGGCTCCTATTTTGAACATATATGACAGTGTTGGTGGCTTCTACCCATAAGAATTTTGGTAGACCTTGATCATAGAACATGGCACGAGTGGCTTCCATGATAGTTTGATTCTTCCTTTCAGCAACACCATTTTGCTCAGGAGTGTATGGAACAATTGCCTCCCTCTTAATGCCAACCTCTTTGCGAAAGTCATTGAATTCATTTGATTCATATTCGGTTCCATTGTCGGTCCTCAACGTCTTGATCTTCTTCCCTGTTTGATTTTCCACCAGTGCTTTGAAAGAACAGAACCACTTGAACACTTCATCGTTCCTTTTTAAGAAATAGATGCATGCTTTGTGTGAGAAGTCGTCCACGAAGATTGCATAATACATGTATCCTCCCAATGAGGTTACAAGCAAGGCACCAAATAGGTCAGAATGGACCAAGTGACAAATATCATTTGTCTTGCTTTCATTAGAAGGGAAAGGTCCCTTCGTATGTTTCTCAACTGCAAATCCCTGATAGACTCTTTCATTGTTCATATTAAATTCAGGCATCCCTGTGGTCATCTTCCTTTACACCAGGCAAGGCTTTGTAATGTAAGTGGGCAAACCTTCGGTGTCATAGCTCAGATTGAAGAGAAGTATTGCTTGCCAAAGCTCCCAAAGGACTTCCACCAACTTGATAGAGACCATCAACCCTAAATCCAAGAGTAAATGCATCTTTAGGGTTTCTATGCCAAATACATACCTTTCCATCATGAATGCTACCTTGAAATCTTTGTCTTCCATCGCAGAAATAGATACTAGGTTCTTCTTTAAATCGTGGACATACAAGACATCTTGTAGATGAATGGTTTGACCTTGATTCAAGTGAAGAGAGATAATATCCTTTTCACAGGGTAGGTGGCATTATCATCCAAGTATGATCTTTAAATTAATTTTCTTCTCAACTAAATTTGAAAGGGCCACCCTGTATCCAGTGAAGTGCCTTGATTTTCCACTATCAATCAACCAATGATCCAATGTATCCAGAGGAGAGGCAGTAGATAGAGCAGAAATAAGATAGAACTCATCTTGTTTTTCTACAACATTACTTTCATCATACCTGACATTTCCTATCCTTTTGGGAGGTCGACCATTTCCATTTCGAGCAGCAGGAGCATTTCTCTTTTTGTTGTTGTTGTTGTTGGACTTGTTGTTCCTTTGTGTAACAACCCATCTAATTGACCCATTAATAAAAATGTTAAACTTTAGAATATATGAAGATATCTATATATATACATTAAACTTTATGATATATAGTTAGACTTTACAATTATAAAATTAAAAGACATATATATATCATTAAATGATTATAACATATTTTGAAATGTTATAAGTATATATATAACATTAAATATTTATAACATATATATTGATAAAGTAATCATTTAATAGTTATAAAATATATTAATCAGCATAAAGACCATGGATATCGATCATATAATATCTAAACTCATAAAGACCACCCTATCTACTGGAAATTAATTGCGAGAAATATCGCAGAGAGACTTCAATGCTGAGAGGCGGTGGCTGCAAGTGGGAGGGCGGCCACCGCCAGGCGAGGGGGATATATAGCAGAAGCCTGACCCGGGAGCAGGGGAGGCAGAAAGAAGGAAAGACTCATTAGCAGGAAACCCGAAGAAGAGCCTTGAGTGATCTGAGTTTTGGGCACGGAGGGACAGAGAGCCTCTGTGGAGAGCTTCTCTGGATCGGGCAACCAGGTTGCTCTGTCTGGTCGGGTGGTATTGGCCATCTCGAAATTGAATCAAAGGAGTACCAGTGCAGCAGCGGAATCGGAAGTCAGCAAGCAGCTCAGGTAGGTGCAGGTTTCAATTTTATGCATTACTGTCTTTAAATTTCATGGTTATCTCTCTGGTTGCTGTAATTAGAAAATAGGATACTACACATGGTATCGGAGCCCAGTTTCAACCCTGGAGACCTTACAGGGCCTAGAAGTTACCTTCAAACGAGCGCTTGACAGTAGAGAATACTAAACTCCAAACCTGGCAAGACTTCACCAATTACTTCCTAAAGCCACAGGCATATAGATCAGTTTGAGATCAACCAATGCAAGTACAATAAGTCAAATCAACAATCCTATCAATTTTTGCCTGCAATCATGACCAGGATAAAGTTAAGTACCATGGCATACATAGCAGACCAGAGGTATCTCACTTATTGTGTCTAAGTGACATAATGCATGGTGGCATTTGAATAGAACAACAGAAATTGTCCTCCATAAGATTCAGAATCAAGAACTTTAAACGTTTCCTGACAAACATTTCCAATGTTTGGAACATTACATTCGCATTATGTTACCTTGCAGAAGCAAGGCTGGAGGGCAACAATTTTCAGATAGCTGATCCAATTTTCTAGTACAAGATAGCAACAAATTAGGAAAAACCGAAATCAACGAGAACCATTGAGAAATTGAGGAATCTCATTAGGGATATATTATCATACGAAATACAAGAAAGCTTTCAGAAAAACAATAATAAACTGTCTTTCCAGAAGCATAATTTTACTTGGATCCTTATAAAGTTATAAACATATCTTCAATAATTTATAATTTAACAGAACCAAGAAATTCCAAATGACTTTATTAGCAGAGGAAAAAGTGATGCATAGAAAAAAGTAAGAGAACTGGCAGAGGATCATAAGAATTATATTAACTGTAAACTTACTTCTGCATATTCTTGAAACATAAACACAGACAAAATGACAGAAAAGTTACTGTTCTGGTGAAGGATTTTATAGCTTGAGTATAACTAACAACTAATGTGTTCCAAATTCCAATAATGTTGCAGTACACATGAATAAATTGCTTATGTATTGGATTAACAATAATCACCCTGGAAAGTGAAATAAATGTTAACTTCCATGAATATAATGCAGAGTAATTAGGTAATTAGCTACACATTCAGAGGTCCAAAAGAGATTGAGTTTAATGAATTCAAGATTATTTCAATATAAGTGGCGAGACTTCCTTATTGCACATATTCGCTATCCTCTGTTCATTCCTCCTTCCTGCCGCTGCAACCTTGCCTTGGCTTGCTGTTATGTGAAGAACATAACCGCAAATTTCCCGTTTCCGTTAGATTCCGACCCGACTGCTGCGAACTCTGGCTCCTTCACATCAATGCATTCTTCTGGTTCATATAATTGGCCCCATATATATCACAGCAATCTTTGAAATATATCAAATTGCCACGGATTAGATGACGCGTAAAGGCCAGACGGTATCAACCTGTGGGAGGAAAGACGGGAGGCACGTAGATCTCCTTTTCTGTCAACCTGTGGCCATCGAATAAATATTGTCGACGAATGGCAATAAATAAATGGGTGGGTCGAAACCTCCGCCTGAAACTTCCATCGTTTTACAAGGCATATCATATAACATTGACATCGTAAGTTTGATATGGTATTAAGGTTTGTTATATCACATGGTTTGATATATAATATATATCGTATGATAATTTTTCCTTCAATTATTTTGTGTAATTAGGCACGCATCTGACTTTGCCCATAATTATTATGTCAATCCCATTACGGGTGCACGCTGTTACACGGCTCCGGGATCTTCTTCTCGACTCTCTCGGAATGATCATGTTGATTGATATGTCGGTTCTCTTTCTTTTTAACAATTAGATTGAGTGGAGTTTAATGTTAATGTTCAAAGAAAGGGATGGACATATTATCTTATATTAAAACCATATTTCGATGATGAAAGTATGATGGAATGATTTGGTGTTAAGAAAGGAAGTTTGATGATGATATAGTTGTGTAATTATAGTCCATTTTAAATTAATTTGATTTTTAAGAAATTAATATATATATATAATATATCGTATGATATATTATGGTCATTATATCGTATGATATATTCCATGGTCATTACACATCGGCCCAACAGACGACGGTTATTGTTAAACACAAGTGGTGCGGGGAGGTCGGGGGTTCAAACCCCCGCAACCCCTCTCATAATTGGTTTTTGTTATAATATGGTCATTACACATGGTATTCACTTAATTGGGGGTTCAAACCCCCGCAACCCCTCTCATAATTGGTTTTTGTTATAATATGGTCATTACACATGGTATTCACTTAATTGCCGCGTCCGCATAACAGTCAACTTTATAATATGAAAAAAAAAAAAAAAATAATAATAATAATAATTTACTTTCGGTTCGGTTTTTAAAAATTTTATTTTTTGAGATTGATTTTTTTTTTTGGTTCAATTTGAATTCAATTAATTTTACAAAATTTGATTTATTTTTTATTTAAATAAAGTTTTATTTAAATAAATTTTAAATATTAAATGGAATAATTTAAAAATAAAAGAATAGTAAATCTGTTTAAAAGTTTTTTTTTTTTATATTGTTGTCCTGTATATAATGATTATTGAGTTATTGGAGCAAAGAGAAAGAAAAAAAAAAATAGCCTTGTAAAAGCCCAAAATTTTACTTTCAGCCAAGTAAATTCGATGCCTGGTTTTGGAAAAGTAAATTCTTTTCAAAATTGGCACTAAATATCTCATACTAGATGCTTATTACTTCAAAGCATGAAACTTAACCTCAATTTTAATATAGAATTGAAAACAAATTGAAATCGTTTTTAGTTGGTAGCTTTAATAAGAGATGATGAAGAGAATCTGTATCCATGTTATAGAATTTGCCAAAACAGGCTGCTGTAACTAGAGATCTTTGTATTTGCTCATTTACTTGAGATGCATTCCCTGAATATACTATAAATTAAATGCTAGGCATGTTTCCCAGGGAAACCCAGAAAAGATTCAGTATCTTCAAATGATGTCAATAATATTTCCTTAAAAGTAACTTTATAATGTAATATAATGTAATGGGTATTGTTCTCGTGGAATATAATGTAATGGGTATTGTTTTGATTTTTTTTTATTATTTATTAGTTAAGTTAAAACTATTAAATTTGTTTTGATTTAAAAAGTTGAACTATATAAATAATTTTTAATTGTTTATAATTTTTTTTTGATTAGTATTTATCTGAGTTACTGTTAGTTGAGAGTTTGAACATTTTATTATACAATACATAATAAACGGTTATATTACAATTATTACTCTTTATTATTCCTGCTATGGTAGGATATAAGATATAACACATTCACCACGTCAACATTATTCCGACTCCTCGGCAGTTAGTTTGGCATTTAGTTTAAGAGACCGACAGTCTGTGGTTGACCCTGACCGCCCCGCTCTTTTTCCGGCGGAACCATATCATAAACAATAAAAATAATATCATCTGCAATGACAACCAAGAGATGAGTTAAGTACAAATATATAAAGAAAGGTAAGTGAACAGAAAGAAATATAATAAGATTGAAGGAAAGAAAAGGACGCAGAATAAGAGTATAAATAAAGAGGAATTTTAACAGGGATGTTTAGAATCTATACTCTTCTGCATTATTCATTTTAGGATAGAATACCCTGCATAGGACAAGGAGGTCGCGAGACCATCCTCCTTGACCTCGGTACCAGTAAGATCCGCCTAGCGGGTAAAAATAGCAAAACTATACCCGTTTCTAAATGTAATATCGCAAAAGAAAGTTACGTATTAAAATTCGGTCGTCTACCTCATAAC
>APFE030989857.1:119424-138592 GCA_000404065.3 Pinus taeda
TGTAACAACCCATCTAATTGACCCATTAATAAAAATGTTAAACTTTAGAATATATGAAGATATCTATATATATACATTAAACTTTATGATATATAGTTAGACTTTACAATTATAAAATTAAAAGACATATATATATCATTAAATGATTATAACATATTTTGAAATGTTATAAGTATATATATAACATTAAATATTTATAACATATATATTGATAAAGTAATCATTTAATAGTTATAAAATATATTAATCAGCATAAAGACCATGGATATCGATCATATAATATCTAAACTCATAAAGACCACCCTATCTACTGGAAATTAATTGCGAGAAATATCGCAGAGAGACTTCAATGCTGAGAGGCGGTGGCTGCAAGTGGGAGGGCGGCCACCGCCAGGCGAGGGGGATATATAGCAGAAGCCTGACCCGGGAGCAGGGGAGGCAGAGAGAAGGAAAGACTCATTAGCAGGAAACCCGGAGAAGAGCCTTGAGTGATCTGAGTTCTGGGCACGGAGGGACAGAGAGCCTCTGTGGAGAGCTTCTCTGGATCGGGCAACCAGGTTGCTCTGTCTGGTCGGGTGGTATTGGCCATCTCGAAATTGAATCAAAGGAGTACCAGTTCAGCAGCGGAATCGGAAGTCAGCAAGCAGCTCAGGTAGGTGCAGGTTTCAATTTTATGCATTACTGTCTTTAAATTTCATGGTTATCTCTCTGGTTGCTGTAATTAGAAAATAGGATACTACACTTTGATTGCCTTTGCTTTTGTAAATGTTGTTGTTGTTGTTGTCATCATCCCTTGGAGGATTCTTCTTGTGAGGGCACTCTCTAGCATAGTGGCAAAACCTGTTACAATTGTAGCATCTTGCTTTTCTTCCTCCTTTGAATCCCTTCTTAGATCCTTGACCTCGTCTCCTTGGACCAACATCATTTTTCCTTTTAGCTGAGTGGAGAAAGCAGTGGGCTCATTTCCATTGGAGGACTTATCTCTCTCCATCATCCTTGTCTCTTCTTGAGTTCATCTAACCAATAACTCATCGAAACTAGGTATCATGTCATTGTTGAGAATAGTGGCGACAAATACATCCCATGGTCTTGAAAGACCTCCAAGAGCAATGAAAGTGAGCTCCTTGTCAATAATAACTTCTCCAATAGATATCAAGTCCTTGATTTGAGTTATTCTCATGAAGTCGGATTGGATAGACTCCCCTTTATCCATCTTGATATCCTTCAACTTGTTTTTTAGAAAGAGAATTTGATTTTCATTGTTCACTTTGAACATCCCAATGAACTTATCATATATTTCCTTAGAAGTTCCCAATCAGAAATACAGGCAACCAAATGCTTTTGAATGGAGCCAATCAAAGTTTTCTTTGCTTTGACGTGACCTTTTCTATACTTCCATTTTGCAGTAACAAGTGCATTTGAAGGGAGGCTCAACTACTTTTCCCTACACATAGTCCAATACTTCATGCTCCTCCAAAGTCAAGTCCAAAGTCATATTCTATGCATGATATAGTCAGATTTGTCATTGACCTTGTCCTCAAACTTGAAGTAAGATGTAGAGGCCATGGAGACTTGTCCAACAGATCTCTTAGTGATTGTTTTTCTTTCCCTTGCTTGGGCTTTGTCTTCACCTAGGCTCTGATACCGTGTTAATTTTAGATAACAATGGTATGTTCTATGCTTGCAACAATTCCAGTAGAAACCACATGAACCTTTAATCACATTGACAATAACTGTAGATAGAACATAAACAATAAACACAAAAGATAAGCCAAGACAAGAGAGCACCAATATTTGGCTAAAGCGGGAAAAACCCCAAGATGGGGAAACCCTTGATCAATTCTTCTTATTATAAATATCAAATGTTCAACAGAGAGAGAGAGAGTACAATAATATAAAGTCAAACTCAAAATTGACTTGCCAAATCACTGTCAGAAACAACCTTGCCAAAGTTGCAATTCTGCCCTTAGTCAACAACAATCAAATCAACCCTAACCTGTCAACGGTCAAGTGTCAAAACAGTCCCTTAGTAGCTCGGTCAAAGGTCTTCGAACTCGGCCTCCTTAGTTGGTCAACCAAAAGTCAAAACAATCCAATTATGAGCAGTGAAACTTGATCAACGCATAGAACAACCATGTAATCAAAGTTTGCAATTGGTGTGCGGTTGAAGTGTGTAGACTTCCTCAATTTTTGTGCCCTCCAATGTGACCTAGAGAAATAGAAAGAATCCCAAGAAAATCACATTCAAAATTAGTCAAACAACCCTTGGTCAATTGGTCAAAGCCTTGCAACATATCTTAAATTCGACCCAAAAATAAAAGACACCTGTGCTTTGCACGTGTGAGAGATTCCTGCAATCTTTGAGTTGTACGAACCAATTAGATGAGGAGAGAGACGAATGTGTTGAGTTGATAAGGTGCCAAATGAGGTTGGAGGACACTCTTATTTATATGAGTTGATGTGGGTCAAAAGACATGTCTCTTGAGCTTCATGAGCCTACATGATGGTGTGGCCGACCTTGACAATTTGCGCATGTGTGGGTTTCACTTCAAAAACACATTTCTCATTGACCAAATTTAGTGATCTTTAGGTCGATTTTGGTCCTCTCTTAAAGAGGAATTCCATGCAATAATTATCTCCATCAAATGAGCTGTCCAAAGTAGAATTGGGCCCTAGTTGCCAATTTTAACACAAAGGTTGTCCAAATGTAAGAGAAGATTACTTAACCAAATAGTACATTCTAAGACCTATTCGATGATATATGGCACACCCTCCAATTTCTCTCGATTGAGGACATATGAATGTTTGAAGTTATTACCCTACCAAACACAAGTCGACCCAATCATGGGCAAGTCGACCTTGTTTGTGGGGTCCAATCACTCTATATGTAGGTGTGAGGAGGGGGCACTAAGGGACTTGCTCAAGTAGCTCGGATTTGTCAAAGCAAATGAAGAGGAGTTTTGAGGTTCATACCTGATGAACCAAAAGTGAAGAGAAGCTGGATTTGACTCTTTTTATTCCAAGGGTGTTGGCACATCTTCTGAAGGGTTTTTGGCATTGTTCTTGGGAAGGGTTTTGTTTTTTTTGGGGGTCTAGTTTAAGGGAAAATATTGGATTTTGAGGGCTGAATTCAAGCCTCTTGAAAGCATAGTCTATCCTTGTTGAAGCCAAACTGAAGGAGGCCAAGTCTATCTTTGTTTAGGTTGAGTTACAAGCTTGTCTTGGAGGTCGAGTTCCTCTCAGTTTAGGCCAAGTTATAGGCCTGTCTTGGAGGTCGAGTTGTAGTACATAAGGGGGCTAAGTTCATACCTGTTCTAGGTCGAGTTACAAGCTTGTCTTGAAGGCTTAGTTTTGGTACAAAAGAAAGCCAAGTTCTATCTCTATGAAGGCCGAAGTTTGAGGGTGAGATTTGTTGTTTTATATGGTCGAGTTTTGTTGTTTGAATTTGAGGGCCAAATGTTGGTGCCTTGAAGGCCAAGCTCAATGGGTTGACAACAATCGTGTGTGAAGGAGAGGAGAGCAATTGTCAGGAAGAAAAACTTTCTTTGACTAAGAATTGATTCTCGAACAAGTAAATAAGCTGGAAGTTGGAGGTCATCGAGGATTGGTGTCCTAATCTCCTTCACAGGTTAGAGCCTGCTGGAAATATTGAGGGGTGTGAATCAGTTTTTCTTAGCAATTAGTAACTTATTAATCTTTTCAGAGCATTAATTAATCTTCAACATTAATTCAAAGCATAAACAAGCAATAGAAAGTAGACTCCAAAATTTTTAGGTGGAAAACCCCCTCTAGGACAAAAACCACCGAACGCTTCTGTAATAATTTATGCGTACATTAATGCTTCAACTCCCACTGAAAAGGGGAAGCCCCAACTCCCTAGTACTGTAAAAAAGTGTTTAATTTTCTAACTCCAACTGGAAGGACGCTCCAACGCCATAGCTTATCAGCGATTGCTAAAAGGATGCTCCAACACACTAGCACCATCTTACCACCTCAAAATGTTTTCAGGTTCCAACCTGAAGGTGACTTCAACCACCTAGGTTCCTAGCACCACCTAGCGGCCCCAAAAATAAATCAAAACCCACTACTGTGGGCTCCCGTACTAGGGACAATGGCCCACTTACAATGAATCAACTTCTGCAATTTTGTGGGCTCCTGGACCAAGGACAATGACCCACTTACAATGAATTTCAAGAAAGTCTTTGCCAATACCCTTCAACTGTACAATATTCTTTAGATAATGATGCCCTTACAATTGAATTGCAAAACCATAACTACAAACATACCTCAGTTGTACAAATGGATTGTGATGATGGAAACCTTACTGCAAGACACCCTTGCCAGTTGATGCCAAAACAACCTTTACTTGACTATGTGGATCTGTTAAGCCCTAACAAAAACCTTACTGCTGTAAGAGGTGATGAAAGAACCAATCTTCGTGCACTGAATGCAGATGTCTGTCAATCAAAAACTCTTCACAATTGAAAAAGAAACCTTGCTTCAGATACACAGTAGAATGATTGAATCTCTTGAGGCCTCTGGCAATGCTTATTTACTGCTGCCAAGAATGTTGCATGTTCTGCTTGCTACAATATAAATATAAATATTGTTACACTGGTGTGAGTTGCACTATACAAATTTGACTCAATGTTACACCAATGTGGGTTGCACTGTACAAACTTGACTCCTCTCAACATTTATGTGTAGAATCCTCAATAAGATTTGCTCCGATACTTTGTGTCATAATGAAACCCTTGGTGCTAACCTCTGTTCTTATTAGCAAGACATTTTTGCTCAGAATAATGGTGTAAGAGAGCAATATGTCCAAAGGCTTCAATAAGATTGCATCATACTTCTTTTGTATTGCTAGCTAGATGAATAATTGGTCACACAGAGCTTCAATATATCAAGAAATTCAATAAATATAAGTCAAGGAGAAACTAGACCTTTTTCAAGAGTAGACTTCAAGTTTGTTGCATTAGGTCAATATGAACTCTACTTCATTGTTGATCAAGAATTTTGGACATAAAGAAAATCCGTTGGCATAAAGGTGATTGCGACGTCTTAACAATTAAATCTTATTTAACTTGTTGGTGTTGAAGACGACTCACCTGCAGACAAAGATCTGCACGTCCTTATGTTTCCGAAGTTGTTGAAATTATAGCTATAGAGAGAGACAGTTCGGTTGATCACAAATGAAACTTTCAAAGGATTATGAGATTATTCGCACAAGGAGGATCAAACTTGTTTTGAGCCATAGGTGATTATATTGATAATCTTCATGCAAGGATCGTTCTTTTACTCAAGCCACAAATAATTGAAGATGTAGAATCAACCCTAATCCTTATCCTTGGCGATGCGATCGTTGACTAACACTTGCAGGTTTTGGTCTAATGACAATCATGAGCATAGGTCACGAGTTCGATACACACTCAACTTGTGGTATCATAGCATAGATCAGGGGTTTGATACACACCCGACTCGCGTTGGGGGGGAGATTTTTGGACATTGGATAAACCAATGCTCTCCATGTGTTTTGTGACGTGGACTAACTGTCTCTTGTGGATTTTATCTTTGGTAATGCGATCGTTGACGAACACCTGCAGGTTTTGGCCTAACGACAATCATGATTCCCAATAAAGCATGGCCAAATTCTTCTCCTTGTCATATGCCGAGTCTAAGGCACATTAGGCTTAAAACTGCTCTTTATCTCTGGCCGAATTTGAGGCTATAGTTTGGTCTTGTCATAGGCCATGATCTGTTCCTTCCACAGGTCAAGACTGAGGATAACATTTGGTCCTCTTCCAAGCCGAGGCCTGCACACAAAATAGGCTAAAAACTGCACTAAAACTTAAGAGAGGCCGAACTTCTGTGCTAGAAAGGAGGGTGAAGTTAGTTACAGGAGGGCTGAAATTGATAGGCTTGAGTTCTTCCCACAGATGGGGGGGGGGGGGGGGTGGCGAGCTCTATCCATAGTCCTGAATTTCACCTCAGTAAGGCCGAGGTTTGTACTGGTAAAGGGGGCTGAGATTGCTCAAAAGATGTCCTAGTTTTTCTCTACAAGGAGTAGAGGATTGTGCTACAAAGGAGTTTGAATCCAATAAAAGATAGCTTCAAAAATGATCAGAAACCTCACCAATAACCCTTAATCCAGAACACAATAGAAACCACATATATCTTCGCCAACTTGCTTCTAGGCTCGTGAGATAAAGGTTGGGGCCTAAGAGGATTGGTGTCCTCGTATTCATCAGGTTAGTGCCTGGATTAGAGATTGGTGTCTTCACTCAAGGCCAGAGCCTTGTAAGAATTGCATTATTTGTAATGGTTGGACCTAGAATTTGAGGATTTGTGTCCTCACCATTTGAACCATATTTAGACAAGTTATTTTTTATTTTAATTTTTGTGTTTTGGTATATCTTGTGCTTCAAAATAAGAAATATCTTAACTGGCTAATAAACAATTGAAAGAAATGTTGTTTCAATCCCCCTCTCAGTGTTCCAACAAACAATTAATATATGATGTATCATTTTAACATCTATTATATCATATATATGGTTCTGCTTTTCATATGTATAGGGCATTGTGGTTATTTGATGATGTTTTTAGTTTATGCATAAATTTAAATGACAAAAATGAAGATATTTCACAATTTTCATGCTTTCCAAGTGTCGCTGATTTATTGCAGTTCTTTTCTTGAGTTGATGACTCCCATTGTTTTATCATCATGTTTGAGTTTTGCAACATTGTTTCTGTCGAAATTCCTTGTAGATTCAAACTGCTAATTGTAATTTATTAAAACAATAGACTTGAATCTACTCTACTCATTAGCGGAAACAAATAAATGATCGCAAAATCACCAAGCATACAAGAGAAATAGCTTAATCAACACATTACACAATGATTTCCTGGGGAAAGCCACAACTAAAAATCCTTGCTATTTGTATATTGCATTAGTCAGAAAATCTGAGAAGATTACAATGGTTTGCTCAAGCCTGAACAACCTCTGCACTATCTCTATTTGTCTCATAGCTTCCTGGGCAAGCCTAGGCCAATACTTAACCAATTTCCTTGCATTGTTTCCTTGGGAATTAGCCCCCTATTAATTAGGGAAATTCCTCAATTGGAATTGCGCAATCCTCATAGGCCTTCCTTTGACTGCATGCACCACCTGTACAATTCAGATGATTATTCAACTGATAGTACACTGTCCCTAAACTCCAATCTCAACTGGATAACTCTCATATCTGACATGCATGAGTTATTTATGAGTGAATCATCAAGTATTGGTTGATCATTGCAGGCACACCACACTACTAGACCTCCAACTAGTTCCTCCAACAGTTGGAACTAGTTTAATTGACGTTAACTGAGTTACGCTGAATTAATTAATTACAACTCAAAATAAACTCAACCAGGGCTCCTATAAAGTAGGAGACAATCTACATGAGTCAAGTTAGATCCTCAACTCGAATTAACTGAGCCAACTAAGTCAAATTAACTTATTTAACTAATACAAGTTGCCATGTGATGTGGAATTACAATTTTATTCTTATTTTAATTCAAGGACAAAATTAAATTAGGATTTTCTTGTTGCATTTTCAACACTCCCTCTCAACAAAAAAGGGATTATTTGCTACCCTGATCTTGGCTCTATGGAACTCGAATTTGCATCTTGATAGTGTCTTTGTCAAAATGTCTGCATCTTGCTCCTTTATAGGAATGTACTCTAGCAACATGATTCTCCTCTGCAACAATCTCGTAGATGGTGATATTGAATGTCGATATGCTTGGATGGATCATGAAAAACTGGATTCTCACAGAGTTTGATACAACTCTGGTTGTCACAATAAATCACTATAGGATCCATCTACTGGCCAAATAATGCAACAAGGGTCTTCCTCATCTAGATAACCTCACAAGTTGCTTGACTAGTAGCCATGTACTTTGCTTTTGCCGAATTGAGTGCAATTGATCTCTACTTCCTGTTGTACCAAGAAACTACTGCTGACTCAATACTAAAGATTCCCCCTGATGTGCTCTTCCTGTCAGATGGACTTCTTGCTTAATCTGCATCTGTGAAGCCTTGCGGCTTCACTCCCTCTGTCCGTTTGTACCAAACACCAAAGAGTGGTGCCTCTGAGGTATCTCCAACACATGTTTCTTAGTTCCAATAGAGTTTGGTTGGCTTAACCATTGCTTGACTAAGATGGTTAACTGCAAAACTATGTTTGGTCGTGTGTTCACCAAATACATAAGTGAACCCACAAGCTGTCTGTAAATAACATCCTCCACTACTTCACCTGAAGTAGTATCTTCCTTCCTTCAATTTCTTGTTAGAGGAGTCTTCCATGGGTTTGCTGTTCTCCATGTGGAACTTCTTCAATAGCTTGTTGGAACGTGGCATACTTGCTCAGAGAGACAAACAATTTCTCATCTCCTTGCCATACTTCCATACAAAGGAAATAATGCATGAGCTTTAGGTCTTTCATTTCGAATTCTCTTGTAAGATCTTCTTTGCAAGATTTTACCAACTTCTCATCACCTGTAAGAATTAAATCATCGACATATAATAGTATAATCAACAATTTACCTTCAACCACAATATGGTAAAGGTTTTCATTTGTGCCACTTTTGGTGAAGCCCAACCTGGTGAAATAGTTGTCAATCCTGGTGTACCAAGCACTGGGTGCTTGTTTCAATCCGTACAATGCTCGCTTGAGTCTGCACACATGCGACTCTTTGTTGAAGGTCTCAAATCCTTCCGGCTGTTCAATGTACACCTCTTCCTCAATCACTCCGTTGAGGAATGCCGTCTTCACATCCATCTGATGTATCTTCCAGCCAATTTGCGCTGAAAGTGCTAGAATAGATCTGATTGAAGAGTACCTTGCTACTGGAGCAAAGGGCTCCTCGTAATCAATTCACTCCACCTGAGAGAACCCTTGGGCCACAAATCTAGCCTTGTGTTTCTACACACTCCCATATGCTGCTTTCTTTACCTTGTAAAGCCATCTGGAACTCACCACTTACTTGTCTATTGGTCTTGGGACCACTTCCCAAACACTGTTTATGACAGTGTTGCGGGGGAGCGCCCCGCCTCCTCGAACCCACTCCCAGTTCACGCTCCGGGTGGGAGCAGGTCGGGATCGCTTCCTGACCGCCCCCCAGGGTTTAATTTTCGCTCCTGGAGTGACGCGTGCTGCCGTCGGGAGCGAAAAGCACGCAAAAGAAAATTTGGATGCCAAAAAAATAAAATTGTTTTGGTTTTATAAGGGCTTGGAGGGCATTTTTATGTCATTGTGACTTGAAAGAGTTGGAGGTGAGCCAAGGAGATTATGCAAAGGAGCGAGGAGCGAGTGCTGAGGAGCAAGTAGCAAGCCTGCAAGGAGGTTAGTAACTTAGTAATTTAGTAGGTTAGTAAAGTTATAACTTATTTCTAGATTCTAGAATGATGAATGATGAATCCAAATAAATAAAATTAATAAATAGTAAATAGTAAAACAAAATACATTTCTCATTCCCATTCCCATTAAATTTTGCAGATTCAAAACTACAAATTTCAAACATCATGGACCTGGTTATATTTCTTGGCATTTTCTTCTTCTTGGTCCCTTTTTTGGTTATTATGGTGCCGGGGAGTAGGGAAAGGAGGGGTCAAAATGAAGAGGGGGTTGAAGAAGGGGGACAAAGTGGATTTGATGAAAACCCCGGTGAGGAGGAGCTGGAGGAGGGTGAACATGAGTCTCAAAAAACTAAACAAGACCAAACCCCATTGTGGAAATATGTTAACAGGGTTGAAGTAGGGAAAGGGGGTGGAACCACTAAATTTCATTGCCCTCATCGCAACAATAATTACACAGGTTCATACACCCGTGCCAGGAAACACCTCTGGGGGAAAGGGCCATGGGATGGGGATAAACAAATAGGAATCAAAACTTGTGCAGCTGTGTCAGCCGCAGATAGAGCCAAATACATAAGGGAAGAGGAGGAAGCCCAATACAAATCTAAAAAATCAAGGGGTTTCTTTGAACCAAGATCACAATCAGAAGCACAAAGAAATCCTTCAGCATCCTCCCAAGGCATTGGATATGGAGGCATAGGGTCACGAGCTTTAAGGCGTAGAACCATATCAGATTTCCTTGATGAGGGGTGTAGGAATGATGTGGATTCAAAAGTTTACAGGTTTCTCTATGCATGTGGGATACCATTCAATGTTCTTAGCTCACCTTATTGGCACGAAATGGTCTTTGCCATAAATGATGCCCCTAAAGGATACAAGAGCCCTAGGTATGACAAAGCAAGAACCGTTGGACTTGATCATGAAAAAGCAAAGATATCACATTCTTTGAATAGAATGACAAGTTCTTGGACTGACCATGGGGTGTCCATTGTATTTGATGGATGGACAAATGTAAAAGGCAAGCCATTGATAAGTGTTCTTGTTGTGTCTGTTAGTGGTGCCATCTTTCTAAATGCATTTGATTACTCAGAGAAGTTCAAGACCGACATCAACATTGCAGAAGCATTACTTGAAACAATTGACCATATTGGGCCATACAATGTCATCCAAGTCATCACTGATAATGATCCTAATTGTAAGGCAGCGGGAGCAATTATTGAGGATAAATACCCCGACATATTTTGGTTTGGGTGTTTGGTTCACACATTGAACCTTTTGATGCATGATGTTAAGAACAAAAATGAACAATACAAATGGATTGGTGATTTGTACAAGAAAGGAAAACAAATGATAAAATTTATTACAAATCATAGCAATACCCATGGCCTTTTCCGCAGTCACTCAAGATGGAGTTGTTGAAGATTGCGAGGACTAGATTTGGTAGCTATTAACTCACCTTCAGCCGCCTTTTGAAGGTAAGAGAGTCATTGGCTAGCATGGTATCAAGTCCACACTGGTAGGTATTAAAGGAAAGGGCTACAAATGCAGCTGATAGGCGAGGTTTTGAACTGTTGGAGGAGGCCGCTCTTGATGGTATGTTTTGGTCAAGTGTGAGGCAAGTATTGGATTTCACCAAGCCCATTTATCACATGATTCGGTTTGCAGATACAGATAAACCAGTGATTGGTGAGGTGTATGAGCAGATGGATACCATGTTGGGGCAAATAAAAGATATTGTTCATAACAATGATCCTAACTTGTACAAACTGATTCACGATTGTTTGTGTGTACGGTGGAATAAACTTAATCTTCCACTACATTGCTTGGCATATATCCTTATGCCAAAATACTACTCTACATCTTGGTTGGGCCAACCTGCACCAGGGGGTGGGGTTAGGACCAAAACCCATTTAGATGAAGAGGTAACTAGAGGATATTTGGATGCATTAGAAAAGTTGATACCTGACAGGGAGGAATGTGTAGCTGTGCGCCTTGAAATAGGCAGATACTTCAGTGGCACTGGTTTGTTTGGTACCTTCCATGCAATGGAAGACAGAGACAAATTTGATTCTCTCACATGGTGGCCAGGGACTTCTGCCAAAATTGGCAAAAAAAGTTCTATCACAGGTTGTAAATACTTCTTCTGCAGAGAGGTGTTGGAGCACCTACAGCTTCATACATAATGTGAAAAGAAACAGACTCAATGAAAACCGGGTAGAAAGCTTGGTTTTTGTGCACTACAACTTGAGGTTTTTGAGTCATTACTGTGATCAGGCTTATGAGGATTTCATATATAAAATTTGGGACAACCACCCAAAGGAAGACAATTTGGAGGATGGCACTATACATCTTGAAGAACTGGAAGAGGAACTTATAAGGGATGATGAAGCAGCTGCAACAACCATGCCACCTCCACCATCCAGTAGCAGTGCTCGAGTTTCGAGTGTTGTTCCTTTGCTGTCGCCACCTCCATCTACACCCTCACGTGGAGGGCATGTGCCTTCTAGTTCTGGTCGTCGGTCTGTGCGGGAGACTCCTAGAAGACCACCACGACCTGCTTATACTCCTAGAGACTCTCGTGGCAAGGGCCACATGTAGATTTACAGTTTACTTGTCTTTTCTAGTTTCTATTAGTTTTCATAACTGTTGAGTCTTGAGTCCTTGACTCTTGACTCTTGACTCTTTCATATCATAATGATATTTTTTGTAAACAATATATGACTGTGACAATGAAAGTTTGAAGTTTGAAGTTGGCAATTATAACTCATTGGTAATGATTGTGAATTATGAATATGATGCTTCATGAAAGACTAAAGTTGTTTCATTTCATTTCATTATTCATAATTCATTTTATAACATTTCATTTCATGTTAACAGTTAGAACTTAGAAATATCTAAGATATTATTTCTTGTAATGGTTAAACTTAGCTTACAAGTACAACTTTGGTGATCAATGATGATAAATATTACATATTGAATTTTCAATTTTGAAAGCTTGAAGTTGAAACTTTAAGATTGAATTTGAAGAATCATGATTCACGAGACTCAATATGCTGCAGTTGTAATATGTATGTTACTAACTTGTGGACATGGTTGATGAAGATTATAACTTCTGGATGATTGATGTGATATGGTTCAATGATCAATCTATGTTTTTTTATGTTTTTTTATATCTAATTCATCATTCTACATGTTTTTGTTGACATATGTGTATCAAAAATTAAAAAATATATATATTTTTAAAAAATCGCTCTTAGATTCGCTCCCAAACGGGAGCTTTTGAAAATGTTGCTCCCGCACCCGTTTTCGCTCTTGCTCCCAAGTAACACTGGTTTATGATAATGGAGTCATATCCCTGTACCATGGCATCAACCCATACGAGTTGCTGCACTGCTCCCTCGAATGAGGATGGTGCAATCTCTACACTCTCGCTCATCAAAGCCATGTAGCCAGTGTACTGATTTGGTGACCTCCTCTGCTCGTGCTGTGATGTGGGTGCTCCCACATTCTCTCTAGCATCTTGCATCAATTTGTCAACCTTTGTGGTGTGCTTCCTTCCATCTCTAGAAGTCTCTGGATGAGTGGGTGCTTCCACTCTGCTCCTGCATGTGGCTGTTCCACATCATCTTGAGGTTCTTCCTTTGGAGCTAAAAGGTCCTCATTTGCATGTAATTGAAGCTCCCTCTCAAGGGAACATCTCATGGCCTTCTCTTCATCGAACTTCACATCTCTACAAACCAGTGTCATCTTGTGAGATGGAAGGTACACTCGATAGTTGTGAGGTGTATCAGTGTACCCCACAAATATGCCCAACTCCGCTGTTGTTTCTAGCTTTTTTCTTGCATCTTTGGTAACATGACAATAAATTGATGAACCAAAGACCCTGAAGTGTGCCACATCTGGTTTCTTACCTGAAAAAGCTTCCTTTGGTGTACTCATCTCGAAAATCCAATGAGGACTCCTGTTTTGCACATATACAACTGTGTTGCATGCTTTAGGCCACAAGTGCAACGGTAGGCCCTGATCATGTAACATTGCCCCTGTTGCTCCCACAATAATTTTGTTTTTCCTTTCAGCCAACCCATTCTGCTGTGGGTTATGGGGTGCTATTAACTCATGTCGAATGCCTTTTGATACACAAAACTTCTTGAATTCATTCGACACATATTCTTCATTGTTATCGCTCCTGATAGCCTTCACTTTCTTATCATTGTCTTTCTTAACAACAACTTTAAATTCACAAAATTTAGAGAATGTCTAATCTTTCCTCTTCATGAAGAAAATCCATCAATTATGAGAGAAATCATCTACAAATATTACATGATACCTGTGCTTGGTTGTGGAGGTTGTCGAGAACGGTCCACACACATTTGACTGAACTCTTTCAAGGATCGCTTTTGCTCGACTGTCCTTGTCATGAAAGGTGGCTTTGGTGTACTTCTCCAATACCCTTTGCATGTATCTCTCTTCTCGAGTGTACACTTGGGAAGTCCTGTAGAAATCTGTTGCATGATCTTCAAAGCTCTATGGTGCAAGTGACCCAATCTTCTATGCCACAACTCATTGATGTCTTGGCTTTGCGCCTTCTATGCTTTTGTGCTCAAAGCAACACAATATTCTACTTCCAATATGTAGAGATTCTTCACCCGAACCTTAATCCGCTTTACTTGTCTTAAGGCTATGTGACAAAGGAAAGCCTTTCCTTTGTTAAATATCACATCGTAGCCACGGTTCCTCAACATAGCAACTGAAACCAAATTCTTCTTCAGATCTGGAACATACATGACATCTTTTAATGCGAGAGGAGATTAGACTCCCTCTGAAAAGTAATAGTATTGATGTTGGTTGCACTATACCTTCCATCATCTCCCATTTCGATGTGCATCTGGAGGTCCTTCTCCTCCAAGTCATTGAATATTCTTTGTTGCTGGTCATATGGAATGAGGCTCCACTACCCAAATACCACACACTACCTATCACCGATGTCACCATGCAAGCGATGAGGGTGAAATCCAACTCGAATTGTGAAGCAAGAGCTTCAACTTCCGCTCCTCTTGAGGGCTTCTTTCTGGCCTTCTTGTGCGGACACTTCGTGGCATAGAGTCCCAGCTCATGACAGTGAAAACATTTAATCTTTGACAAATCCTTCTTCTTGCCGCCCTGATTAGAATCTGATTTGGAATGGGATGACTTCCCTTTCCCTTTCTTTGCCTTTCCAGCTAAGGCCCGATTCTCCTCATCACCATGCTTCGATGAGGATCCATCTTTGGTGTTTCAATGAATCTTTTCTTGCACCAAGTCGGACCACAAACGCTCTCACTTTGGTAGCTTCTCCCTCCCATTTACAGAATCTTGGTAGTTGTGCCAACGCTTGGGAAGGCCTAGAAATGCTAGGCTGACCAGATCATCTTCAACATCTGTAACACCAACACTTCCAAGCTCATCCCGACATTGGGTGAACTTGGTTAAGTACTTTAGTATTGTGTCGTCTTTCTCCATCTTGATTTTTTGGAGCTTGTCCTTTAGTTCCAGTTTCGTGTGGTCACTGCTGTTTTGAAGCAGGTTTGTCAAGGCCTTCCACATTGCATATGGAGTCTCCTTATCGTAGAGGTTCGAGACAATATGGTCTCAAACTCCTTCTTGCCTTTGCAACACATTTTCTCCACTCTGCTAGATCTTGAGCATCAGTCGCTGGAGGCTGAGGAATATCTTTGCCTATGAATTCATTAAGCCCGTTGTCTTCTAACACTGCCTCCATCCTGTCCTTCCAAGCAATATAGTTCGAACTATCCTCAAGGGCATATTTGAGTCTCAATCCATAGAACGACATCCTGCTGACTTTGAAGAATGATATTGCAAATTCGATTCCACCCGCAAAAGACAAACTCGTATTCTCCTCTTCTAGAGTGATTTCTGCTCCAATACCATGTAGAAATTCCTTGTAGATTCAAACTGCTAATCATAATTTACTAAAACAGTAGAATTGAATCTACTCTTCTCATCAGCGGAAACAACTGAACGATTGCCAAATCACGAAGCATACAAGAGAAAGAATTTAATTAACACATTACACAATGATTTTCTGGGGAAAGCTACAGCTAAAAACCCCTACTATATGTATATTGCAATAGTTAGAAAATATGAGAAGATTACAATGCTTTTCTCAAGCCCGAGCAAGTTCTGCACTATCTCTATCTGTCTCACAACTTCCTAGACAAGCCTAGGCCAATACTTAACCAATTTCTCGCTTGCCCAAGTCCCTATTTCCTTGCGTTGTTTCCTTGGGAATTAACCCCCTATTAATTAGAGAAATTCGTTAATTGGAATTGCGCAATCCTCATAGGGCTTCCTCTGATTGCATGCACCACTTGTACAATTAAGATAATTATACAAATGATAGTACACTATCGCTGAACTTCAATCTCAATTGGGTAACTGTCAGATCCAACATGCATGAGTTATTTATGAATGAATCATTAGTTAATTGGTTGATCATGTTGATTTGGGGTAGCATCGGATGTGCTCTAGGCCTCAAATTTTGTAGGGAGGCTTGGGCACATGCATTCCAAAGAACTTAGAAACCGTTTTGGGAAATTCCACCTAGAGACGATTATATTAAAATAATTAATATTTTTAATGGGGTTCCTAAGTCTAAACTATGGAAACTTAAAATATTAATGGGTATTAAATTATTAATCTAATTGTGGGTGAAACTTCTAGAAAAAGACGAAGATCAAGTCAGAACAATCCGAGCCTTTGATTAGGAGTTAATCTAGGCCGTTTGTTGTCCAACATGAATATATAAGAAGGGGCTTGAGGGTCATTTGGAAATACACCAAGGGAGATCAAGAAATTGATTTTCTGAAGTGAGAAGTTCTCAGGAGAAAAATTCGATTGAGGAGGATTTCTTGCAGCAGAGGGGCAGAGAGTTATCCAGCAGTGGCAACGCTGAGCTAGAGGGGCTGATGTAGAGCCACGCAGAGGCAGCGCAAAAGCCAGTGAGGAGTCTGAAATTTGCAGAGAGAATTCAAGTTTCAGAAGCCGGGAGCTGAGCTGTGAGACTGAGAAGCAGAAATCGAATCCGCTGGGCAGCAAATCGACCAGCCAAAGGGCTGATGCAATCCCCAGAGAGCTTGATGCTGGGCTGACGCAAATACTGTGCTGGGCTGACGCAAATACTGTGCAGGGCCAGCCAGAAATTCTGGGGGCTGGATTAGCCAGGATTTCTAGTGATAGTGTGGGGTAATCTCACAATTCTTTTTGCCAGTGTTTCTCTTTGTAACTGAATAACCCTGTGAGGTATTCAAAGATGTATTTAGAATTTGCTACTGCTTAATAATAATAAACTCTCAGAGCTGTTGCACCGATTTTCACACATTGGGTTTTTCTGGGAACAGGGTAATCTCACAATTCTTTTTGCCAGTATTTCTCTCTGTAACTGAATAACCCTGTGAGGTATTCAAAGATGTATTTAGAATTTGCTAGTGCTTAATAATAATAAACTCTCAGAGCTGTTGCACCGATTTTCACACATTGGGTTTTTCTGGGAACATTTGTCAAAAAATAACGGTGTTCTATGTGTTTGTATTTCCTTGCTCAGTTTATATGTTTCAGAATCATATTTAATTTGGTGTAGGCTGCTTCAGTAATCTACTTCAATATTTCAAGAAGAAATCTGAAATAATTTTGTGATGTAATTTACGATCTAGGTGAAGTAGATTCAACTGGTTGCAGTACGATTCCAGAGATTGTTAGACTGTTACAGGTCCCCGCAACAGACATCGACTGTGCAGTCACAGCTGAACTGCAGCTATTACAGGCCATGCAACAGACATTCACAGCCATAAGACAGGCTTGCGGGGGGCCTGTAACAACCTGCCTCCATTAACAAATTTTACAAAAAATTAAAACTATTTCAAAATCAAACAAAGGGATCGATTGATGCTTACCTGAAGGCTTGCTGCTGGATCAAGAATGCTGGATGATGGAGTGAAGCTATATGTTGTACGGGGACCTGTCCCCACCAAAAAATCCCTCTTAGCCAACATTCTGGCATACTAGGGACTTTTACAGAGGTTGGGAACGTCCCCAATTTTTTGGGGGCTTCCAAGCCGTTCCCAATCCATCCCGGGCAAATTTTGGGGACTTTCGAGTACCATTCCGCTGTTCCCAAGGAAAAAGCGATTTATCTGACCTGATTTTGACTGGGCTTTCTTTGTTTAGATATTCCCTCAAACAATGAAGGTTGTATGGATGTTTATTTTTGAATGTAACCTCCTGTGTAAGTAAAGGCTGCCAACAATGACTCATTTCAGCGCATTTCCTCTTAAGACCGATGTTTCCAAAACTGTTCTTTACACTTACTTTGTCCAAGAATAATAAACCAGAATTCAAGACTAATTTACATCTCAGACTGATGTAAAGAAACCACACTATATTTAAAGGCTCTAACAAACTTTGCAACTTTGCTAACTATGCCAAAGAAGTTGAATTTGTTTAACTTGGCCATATTAGTAGCAGTGATTGTAAGAAAGGCCCTTTTTGTTTTCACAGGATTAGGAAAATATCTAGTGTGGATGACCCGTCAAACTTGGCTTTTATTTGACAAATCTAACATAGAGGTCAATTTAGGTGTTGAGATTGGCAATATTAGGAATTTGAGCCAAGGTATGATTTTGACAAAATTAGCATGCTTGCCAACTGGGATATTATAACTGAATCTGCTTTTGAATTTGACAAAAAATAACAAGCAAGACAACTAGCTCTATTTATTCAACCCAGGTTTTAATTTGACATTTATGGCAAGACAAATTAGGTCATTGAAAGGTCAAACCAGCAAGATTTAGTGTTTAAGCACTAGGCCATTTGGACCGTCATATAGAGGGATACCCTACAACTAACTATCATGTGTCACACTAGGAGAAGAGTTCACTTACTCAACACTGCTCTTGACTGAACATCTTTGAACTAAAAACTTCAACTTGAATTTGAGATTTGGTTTTGTAATTATTAACATGAATTTCAGATTTCTTAGCTAGTTCAATAATTATAATTCTATTGCAATGATGTATTTATTATTTATCTTTATGCACATGGTGAATTTAAAATAATAATTATAATATATATTATATATATATGTATATATATTATTGCCTTCCCCAACATGCTGTCCCTTGGAAAATTTGGGGGTGCGCTCTAGCCGTAGCGGAAACTCGTCCCCCCTGTCCCTGCCGTCGCCCCGTTCCCAAAGGCAGTGCAGCATAGGAGTGAAGTGAGCAAGCAGAGAGTCCTTTAACAAGAAAAGTGACAGGAAGGAAAGCTGAGTACTCGCTGAGTCTGTCCGAGTGGCGAGTGTGGTGGGCTGAGTATGGCCAAGTCGCTCATTTCATTGCAGACTCATGCATATCTGGCCGATTCGGTGAGTCGTGCTACATTGATTTTTTTCCCTCAAAATGACTTAGACAGAGTTCACTTGCATAATAAACATGTGTTTAGGCACATAACATAACAGTCGTACAAAACAATTTGCAGTAAATTATATGGGCCATAAATTTGATATTAATTATAGGATTTCTAGTGTGCTTAGAAAGGCTATTGGCAGAGAGTTATATGATGTAATGAACTGTGGTTTAGTATCAATACCATATTGTGTTCTGTACAGTTTACATCAGTGTTGATAATATCGGTATCGGGAAAATATCGGCGAGGGTCCAGAAAATATCTTATCGGCAATATCGGCGAAAATATCGGCAAAATATCGGCAAATAT
>APFE030989857.1:150413-209014 GCA_000404065.3 Pinus taeda
GGACAAACCCCCCAATGTGTGGGGAAACCCTTTGATCAAATCTTCTTTTATCTTCAAAGTTCAACAGAGAATGAGAGAGAGAGAGATAGTACAATTACAACAGAAGTCAATACTTTGACTGATCTAGCATAGATCATTTCGTATCATGATGAGATCAGTTGAAGACATTCTGCTTCAACTGATTCTCAAGGTGACTCCTTCACCTCTCATCGTTCTGCATCTCGTCCATTTGCTGCCCCTGATTGTGTTGCACCATCATGCTGTCCATGATCTCATACATCACACTGTCTATACATCATGCTGCCCATGATTACTTATATTATAGCTACATCCTTCTGCCTGCATAGATATTTATTGCCATAACTTGCATATATATACCTTGCCATGTATATATGTTGTATTACGAATTGCCTGTGTATATGAGCATACAACATATAACTTGTATTACCCCAGCGTATGTATTGTGTGTGACCACGCTGCCAGATCTAGGGCCTGCGTATATATATATATATTCTTGTCCTGCATTCAAAATTGGTCAACACATTGACCCAATACACAACAACCTTGCATCCAAATCTGTTGTCCCACGCTGCCCTTGACTGTTCCTGGTTAGGGCACTTCAGCACACTGTAACAGCCCTCAAACAATCCATGAACAGTCCTCAATCCCTGCGGCCCACCTTAGTGTGATCCCTCTACTTCTATGCTGGAGATTAGGGCACAATACAGCCCCAAAACAAACCCAAGCAAGTGATTTGCTGTGGTGGTATGGCCTGCGGCCTACCACACAGCCTACCTGTAACTTACACTCTACCCAAACAGAGTTCTCTTGCCCTTTCAACGTGCCACAACAGACCTGTCCTTCTCCTTACCTAACTCGGCCTCCCAGCAAGTGTGAACAGACTTCAATACAGCTCCAAAAGGCTCCTACGCTGCCTCTTTCCCACACTGAAGTGTCCTCGGCCTGCAACCCAATCTAAGGTAAGAAGTTCGAGTTCCTTTTCTGGGTATTAGGCCTCTTCTTAACAATGATATGACCTGCGTATAAGAGTCTTCAAGAACTGCGTATAAGGTCTCCATGATCAACGTATAAGGTCTCACCATGAACAGTGTATAAGGTCTCTGTTCGCTGCGTAGATCATCCTCATAAGCCTACGACATACTGTGGTTAGGGCATCACTGCGGTTAGGGCATCATCTTTAGGTCAGCGTATCTTCATTGTGTCTCTCCTTCACCAAAACCCAAATACGTGGAGAGGAGGAGACTACTCATGAAGATGTGTGTGAAATGACATCAAATCCTCATCTATTTATACCAAAATGAGGATGATGAATAGACACGTTGGTTGGGCTTCTAGAGCCTACATAAGTGCTGGTCGGCTTGATAATAATTACATAAACAAAATAAATTCATATCTCCATAAATACTTATCGGAATCGGATGATCTTTGGAACAATCCTACACCTCTCGACGAGAGGGATCCAATAAAAATATGAGCTGTCATAAATACGCTGATCCACATGGAGTTTGGCCCTAGTTGCCAATTTAACAGGTATGGACCCTACCCACTTTTCCCAAGCCATTGGCCAGATGAGAGGTACTTCCCATGTGTCCTGTACTACATGGGTAGGATGCTACTGAATCAATAGTAGTGAAATAATGTATCACAACCTACTCACAACCACACGTAGGGAAAGGATGAACCACATTCGACAGTCACACATCCCAATCATAGTAGGGAAATGATGAACCATGTACCACATATGCAAGTCACCAAAGGAAGGAAAAGGATGAACCATGTCCTACAAACACGAGTTGCAATCACATGTAGGGAAAGGACAAACCACATCCTACAAACACAAGTTACAACAATCAGTCGTAAGAAGGATCCTACATGTGGGGAAAGGATGAACCACACCCCACCGACATCTCAACCACCAATTTTAGGGAATGAACATCCTACATGTGGGGAAAGGATGAACCACGTCCCATTGACATGTCAACATATGCCTATAAGCATCTCGTACTGGGGTATCCGTAGGAGAAGGTGAACCACTCATTGTAGTAGATTTGACCTGTAGATTTATAAAAATGCAAAATGTGTCCAATAAATAAGACAAGAGATGATAAAACTTGGATATTTATTAATATCAAAACCCTTGAAGTAGGGTAACACCATACAATTACTCCGTAAGGAAGGAGATCACTCCATAAGCCATATGCTTGTCAATACAATAATTCTTGACATCTCTCGATGGATAGTTTCTAACTTTTATATAGACTTCATACATACAATACCATGGGTCTCTCAATACCATATATCCAATACTATGGGCTTATTACATTATTTCTTAACTACTTGTGGTCCTTTACATTATGCGGGTTAACCATTTTATCTATTAACTATGGCCTATTTATTTATTATCCTTACATCTCATTATTACTTTGGGTACCTCTTTCTGGACCTCATATTATCCCACTTAGGTATACTACACTTATCTTGCTCATATGCCATAGGGGAAGGTGAACCACTCATCCTCTGCACATGTCATCAATAGGAGGGGAAGGTGAACCACTCATCTTATGCACACGTCATCAGCAGTAAGGGAAGGTGAACCACTTACCCTACATACATGTGTCTGTAATTGTAGGGGAAGGTGAACCACTCACCCTACATATGTGTGAGAAAAGTCTCATTTCCAAGCAAAAAATACCCACAAAAAATTCGTTGGGCCAGAAAGAAAATATTTTTTAAAGGGAAATCAATTTTTTTGGTCCATGTGGTTATTTTTCCTCAAAGGAGAAAACGTAAATTTCATTTATTTAAAATGAAAATTTACACGCTGTAGATGCCAAAGGCATATCCAGATAACTGATGAGTTTGTATGAGCTTTGAGACACATGCCCATAAATACAAAAGATAGCAAAAAGATCGTTTGAGACATCAAAAACTGATAGAGCATTGAGGTGGTTATTTTGAATGAAGGAATTCCAAGAAAATTAATTTTGAAGATTTTCTAGTGGTCCAAAATCACCTTGAAGTCAAAGATTGGTCCATCCAGTACATCAATCAAGGAGGTTGTAATTCATGGAGATCTGTGTAGCAGTGGTCAAGGATTCAAATTATTTTCTAGTGGATCAGGCCATGGATTAAACAAACTAGCCATTTTTTCCACTTGGAGGCTCTCATGTTCTCATTTTTTTGTATAAAGAAGCTCTATGATCCTCATTGTAACATGATGTAATCTTGAGCTCTTGGTCAGTGAAGCTCCGCTATCCTTGTAATATTTTTTTTGAACAATATAATAAAAGCATTTGGGGGAATGCTATTGTGTTATTCTTTAGTTATATGTTTTAATTTTTTGATCTCTTGTGCTTAATGGTCTGCTAGTGTTTTATATTGTTATTTCCATCAACTCTTGAAGATTCATTGGTGTATTACCTTGCAACATTGTTTAGATTTGTAGAAACACACTAGGTGGAGCAGATATATTGGTTTTCAGTTAATCCCTTAGACTCCTTTATCACTATGTTATCCAAATCTTTGTGGACGCAACAATTATCTTTCAAGTGTGCAGAAATATTTTTGTTGATATGATCTTGGATATTTGGGGACATTCTCGGTTGAATTAACAAACTAGCCAAGCATATAAGCTAAAGAACCCATGGTGGGTCACTTGAAGACTTATCATTCGAAAAAGAAAAGGGGCTTTCTTTACCATTTTCTCTAGTTCAAACTTATCTATCTTTGAAAAACATTTCAAAAAATATTTTAGAGCTTTAATGAATAGGTTTGATATTTAAAGAGCTTTTATTTGTAAATTTGTGAATAGATATTGTATATATTCCAATAATAGCCCATTACATGCACACTTTCTCAGATCTAACTATTCATGAAAATATTCATCACTTGCATACCTACCACTTTGATCTTGATCTCCTTATATAACTTAGCTCTTATCCAATACCGCAGGTCAAAACCATGCTAATGCCAATGGTATTCTTAGATGGGATGAAATATGTGTTCATGAGCTCAATACCGTGGTAAAGGCCCTTGGTATTTAGAATACCATGGTGCGGAAATTGTATGTGCATTTCCTTCTTCATACCAGCGTGTGTACTTGGATTTGCTTTACATAACCTGCGCATATCTATTGAAATTTCAACTTTATCAATCCTCTATCTCTAAACTGCTATGCCTTTGACCAAACTCTCTGTCACATGTAGACACATCTTGTTGACATCTTCATCAAGTTGGTTTCCATAAAGGACAACACATTAGTCATAATGCCAACAAGTACAACCAAATTTATAGAAGCATGAAGTTAGTCACATCAGAATCGCAAAAACTTTTCAACTTTATATATATCAAATACCCAAACAAGAGACACATATTCTTCAACATATTGCTAGGGAATTTTGTAGACTAATTCATCAAGGCTTATATAACAACTTTCATTACATCTGGGGTTTCAATGTTTCTTCCAATGGTATGACATATTCTACTACAACATATAGCAAACCATGGAAACAATTCAAACAAATAATGTGTCTAACAACTATCATAATTCATATGTTAGATTTCATACATATCCTAGACTTCATACAATAGCTTCAACAATCAAAACCGATCACAACGCAATCAACAACATGACTAGCATTTACTATGTTTTGATGTAAACCCTATATTTCAATCGCTATATCAATTCCAGATGGCTTTACATATTAGAGATTTTTACTACTACTAGGGTTTAGCTGCAAAATGCTAGATTTCTCAAAAATATCATCCTAGAATATCAAACTTAGATAAGGGCTTATATTAAACCCTAAGACTTGTGACCATAAATAATTAGGTCAACACACATATCTAGGAATTCATTATCATGCATAATCATATCATATGTTAGACAACATTAAAACATTAGACATATACTGACCTAGACCAAGCTAGGGTTTTGACCAAATGGACAAATGCATACCTAGGGCTTCATTCCTAGGATCTTACTTTAAATACATAACAAAGGTTTTTCTCATAGGCCCTAAAGATCTAAGGTTTCATAACTTAGAAAAGCAAACCCTACTATATCAAAACATTAAAGGTTCCATTTTAACCCTAACAAGTTATAGTTTTCATGATCGTACCAAAACCCCAAACATGACATCATCAACAAAAGCTTCAAATAACATTTCTCAATAACCCTAAGCAATTTTAGGGTTTTAGACATTAACATTAGAGGTTTTCCAGAGAACCTGTCTAGGGTTCTATAAAATCAATCAAGAATATGAGGGGGGAAGATCTATTAAGTGATGAATCACCCAAAACAAGAATCATTATGATTCAATATAGCTAGACATATTGATGTTAGTAATAGATTGTCAAATGAATAAACATTTATTATAAAGAAATCAATGTTTTGTAGTTTAAGTCATACCTTTTTTCCTTGACAAACCTTGCTTTGGGAGGCCCTATTCCATACTCCTTGATGATATAACAAATGTTTTCCTAATCAAGACAATAGAGGGAGAATGGTGATTAATATTTAATATAACCAAAACTTAAATAAGTACATGAAACCAAAAACTGAAAAGAAATGAGATATGTACCTTTGGGAGATGTTTATGGCTCCCTCCAAAGCTTGAGGGGTACCTATAAACTTATAAAAACAATAAAAATGTCTTTTCCAAATAACATGTTAAAACCTATAAATACTAAATGTTCTTTCCCTTGATTGTGTTAGACATTGTACATGAAGATAATAGACCTCTTCCCTTGCATAATCCTTTTGAATGATTCCTTGATCAAGTGCTTGAGACTGCCTTTCTCTTCTTTCTTCACCAAAGCTCTGATACCATGTTAGAAAATCAGAAAGATATAAATATTTTCTTATACTTGATAATTACTTGTGATGTTCTTGATTTCTTATTAGACTTCTTTATATATTCTTTCTTTTAGTTCATCCAGCAATTACCAAAGCAATAACACATAAATCAATGGACACTAGATATAGGCACACAACGAGGGAAAAACTCCTCTCTAGTGGAAAACCCAGTCAATAATTCTTCTTTCAATTGTTTTCTTGAGATATTCCAAGCCGCTAGACCTTGACACAAACTTTCCTCCACACCAAGTTACCCTTTTTCTTCCTTTGCAGATGATCCTACTTGACTTGGCAGCAACAACAGCGATAGCAACACTTTCTTGGAGCTAATAACTTTGGCCATGCTTTGGAGACTTTGGTATTCACTAAAATACTTCGATCTTCACTTAGAAACTTCGATCTTGGCGTAATACAACTTCCTGGGGCAACAACACCCAAAAATAGCAGCTTCGACCTATATTTGATCTAGTAGCAGTAAACATGTAGCGCCATCAACAAGAGAACTATTATCTTCAAATCTAGGGTGCAAGGGAGAGAGAGAGACCAACCAAAACTCAATTTTCCTTCTTCCTTCACCTTAAACAAAATCACACTCCTTTTTTCTTTCATTTCACATTTTTTCCCAGCGTCCAGAAGCATCTCAAGCTTTCTTTATTTTATGTCATCCAAATGAATTCGAGTTACTTCTTTTATAGCTTTTAGGTGCAGTCGAATAACCCTCCTTGAGGCCAACTTGATCATCTTAAGGTAGACTTGGTGTGGAGGTAACATAATTCATTTTTGACTCAATACTTAAACCAATTTTTGACTCAATACTTAAACCTCTTTACATGAATCAAAATCCTAAGAAGGGTATCTTTAAAAGTACAATGACTCTATTAACTCAGAATAAGTTCTAGAAGTCTTTAATGGGGACTTTGACCTAAAACATGATGACTTAACCATGAAAACCATGATTTAATAAGTCATAATAATACTAATAAAATTATTTTCTTTATGCTTTTGACAAGTACATTACATGATGACTCAAATACATTAATGAAGATCGAACCTAGTTACATTTTTCCAACAACTCGAGCTTGTACTTCACCAAGGACCAACTTGGTCATCTTGAGGACTCTAATCCTCTCTATTAACTTCAGCTCAAACCTGATCTTCTTGAGGACTCCAATCCTATAGGGCTCCAACCATCAAGGTAGGTTTGATAGTTATTCAAGGATTTCAATATATTCTGGAACATGCCTTGAATGATATTCTTTAATAAGGCTCCAAAGATGTCTTCAAGTGGTCTGCAAGTGTCTTCAATGGGCTTCAAAAATGCTTCAAACACTGCTTCAACAATATTCCAATTCCTTAATGGCTTCTTCAAAGGGTCTTAAACATATTTTCTAAATCTGCTTCAAGGATAAAAGTCATCTTTAACAACTTTAATAGGAGTATCCAACACTCTTCTGTTGGTAATGTTGGCATTGATTTTAAATGAACATGTTAATGAAACTTGATGGTGTGTATTAATTTATGTTGAATGCCATTGTTGCAAGAATTCTTGGAATGCAAAGGCTAAAAGAAATGTTTTTAAAACTAGAACAGGTGACCAGAACAGTGCACCTAATGAACCGATTTACCGACTGGAATTGGTCTAACCGGCACTGGTTTGGTCTAAACGAACCAGTTTTAGAAAAATACATTAAATAATTATTTTTTAATGAAACAAAACTATTTTTAAGATCTAAAACCATGATTCCAAGCCAATAGAGACAAAAATATGTAAAGTTTGCTAAGTTATATACCATGTAAAGGTGAATATATCAAAATGGCACTGAGTGCAATACATATAATCAACAAAATAGCAAAATACATAAGAAATGAGGCTCTAAGTGGCCTATATAGTCCAAAAACAATGCTGCAAGCTATGAGGCCATTGGCCTACTACAAGTCTACAATGTACACATGATCAATCATTAAGTTCATCACCACTGCTAGACATAGGATCATCATCAGGAGCTACATAGACATCACTTGGTTCAGAGTCTGAGGATGCCTCAGCTTGATCTGCAACCTCAGTATCAATTCCACCAATGACAATAGAAGTGGACCTAATGGAAGCACGAGTTTGTTGACCGGCATGACTAGTGCCTTCCATTGGTTCTTTGCCTTTCCTTGATGCCGCTATTGATCTTGGTTCTGATGCTACCACATAATCTGCTTCATCCCCCGCTAAAGCCATGTCGATATCAAAATCAGCCTCAAACACAGGATCTTCAGTGTCCTCCACCCATTCTGATGTTGGATCAATATCGTCCAACATAATGCGATACAGATCAGGTGTTTTTCTCATCATTTGGTTCCTCCTTAGTTGAAGGTTGTATTGCATGAAAACAAGATCATTTGACCATTTTTGTTCCAAACAGTTTCTCTTCTTCGTGTTAATGCATTCAAAAACAGACCAATTGCGCTCACAACCTAAAGCATTGCAAGTTTGATTGAGGACTCTAATTGCAAATCTTTGCAATTGAGGACACTGGCCACCAAATGACTCCTACCAATGTGCTGCAAAGAAAAAGACATTAATTAGTAACTTAGTTTATAATTTGAATTGTAAAGAACGTAAACAATAACTTGAAAAGAAAAACAAATTGGAAATTGGAATTGCTTACCTGGTTGGTCCACATCTCTTGCCATCTTTGCCAAGTTTTTGCCAAAAGTACCATCTACCATATTGAAAACAGTAAGTTGTCTATGTATTTCCAACTGGTCTGCATGGCTAGGGACCATGTGCTCCAAGCAATCAATCAATCTAGCTCTGACCTCCCCATCATGCAGATCTCCTAGTCGATTTTTATAATGATACTTTGGGTTCAAAAAATACTCAGCTGCATGTATAGGACGATGGAGTTGATTGTTCCATCTGTTATCAATGATCTCCCATATACGGCCATATTTAGTTAAGCTGTCCTTGTAAGCTGCCCGTATCTGCTCCTTTGCCTGATCCATAGCCTCATAAATGTAGCCCACGGTCAATCTTTCCCCATCCACCATCCTTAGCATCTTAACAAGGGGCTCGATAATTTTCACAAGCTCTAGAGACCTTTTCCAAAAATAAGTGTCTAAAAATTTCTTTTTGGTGTCTTTTCCATCTAGTCTACGAGCCCACCGAGATTCAGACCATTCTTCAGAGGAAAACATTTTCTGCAAGTTTTTATGTTGATCATTGAGACATTGCAACGTGATGAAGTGAGTTGCAAATCTCATAATTGCAAGCCTAACAAGCTCTTTTCCCCCAGTGCGTTTCCTCATTAGGCTTAATACCCATGAGTGGTTGTAAATGTATTTTGAATGCACTTGGCATGCTCTACAGTGTTTTTACCCACTCCACTTTGGCTATATCCTCAAGCATGAGGTCTATGCAATGTGCAGCGCATGGAGTCCAAAATATGGTCTTATATTTGGTCTCAAGCATCTTTCCAGCAAGAACATAGTTTGAGGCATTATCAATGATGACCTGCACAACATGCTGCTCCCCAACTTCTTGAATAATGTTATCCAAAAGCTCAAATAGAAGGGCTGCATCCTTTACCTTATCAGATGCATCAACTGATTTAAAAAACATGGTTCCTTGAGGGAAAGAAACAAGGAAATTAATGATAGTGCGGTTCTTTCCATCGGTCCATCCATCTGACATGATGGAACGACTTGTTTTGAGCCATGAATCTTTAAACTCAACCAATTACTCATCAATGGAAGATATCTCTTTTTACAAAAGAGCTCCCCTCAAGTCATGCATACTGGGTCCTTTGAAGCCCTTTCCTGTAGCTATAATAGAGTCCCACATAGCTTGGTAATAAGGTGAGCGAGCAAAATTAAATGGGATATCTGAAGCATACCACCATCTAGCAATGTATTGATGAGAAGTTTCTTTGCATTGTCTTTTCCAATGTTGACCCTGTTAGGATTCCAAGAAACTCCCCTAGATTGTAGCTCAGAGATGCCTGGTAACATATAAATTCAACTATTGTTGCAGGTTTAGTGGAAGGAAAGATGGTTGGGTTCAAGCCAGATAACCACTTCTACTTTGTTTCACTCCAGACATGCGTTAACACCCTCAGACTACAAGGCTTTAGACCCCCAATGTTCACAGTTTGAGGTATTAGGTGAATATGGAGAATACTAACCACACCAGCAGATACACAAGACCATGTGATTTCCAGCTGCAACTAGTAAAGAAACCTATAAATCTAATCTACTAATTCAAAGATAGGATGACACCTCTCCTGCATTAAATAGGAAGAAACCTGGGCAACCTATTCAATGATGCAATCAAAGCTTTAACACAGAGATAAGATGACAATTATCTAGTGCTAAAGACCATGAGCTCGAGAATACAACATATCAGGGACAAGCTTAGAATTAGAAGAAAATGGACAGTGAGCAGTTAACAACAAAAGAACCTTGTATTAGCTGAAAATGAAGACGAGATGCTGCAAGTGACAAAATATCTACAGTCTCTAGAAGTTGAACCTTACATCGAATGCCAATCTTGATTACATCTTGTTTCTGAGTATTTAAAGATTTACACTACAAGGGCATTTGGCCATTTAGGTATGGGGGGGTCATAATTGACCACCAACTGCATTTAATTTCCTGTTGGAGTATTAGAATGTGTTTGCCTGCTTTAGTGGGTGAATTCGATCTGTTCAAGTGCTGTGCTGTTGTTATATACCTAGGGGGAATAATATGGGGTACAAAGGGAGGTACCCAAGGTAATAATGTAACAATGGGATGGGCCATAGTAATAAATAAGGTGGTTAACCCATATCATGTAAGGGACCACAAGTAGTTAGTAATAATGTAATGGGCCCATGGTATTAGTTCTATGGTATGAGAGAACCATGGTAATTACCCATGGTATTGCATGTATGAGGCCTATATAGAGGCTAGAGACTCCACATGGAGAGGTGTCAAGGAATATTGTATAAACAGGCGTATGGCTTGTGGAGTGTTCTCCTTTCTTAAGGAGTGAATGTAAGGCGTTGCCCTACCCTAAGGGTTTGATCAATAAAGAATCATTTCATATTTTTTTTGGGTTTATTTGCATTGTCTTATATTTTCATATCAGATCTATAACAAGTGGTATCAGATCATTTTTTGGGCAAAAAAGTGGACATTTTTATTTTTATTTTTATTATTTTTATTTTTTATTTTTGCAGGATTTCGGGGGCGGCGAGTTTGCAGACCAGATCTGTACATTTTGGTGCAAGATCTGAAAAATTTTCAGATCTGGATTCTATGTGAAAAAATACTCGATTTCAAAAAAAAAATCGGTTGAATCAGAGTACGAATGAAGGAGATATCGCTGATTTAAAATCAGTGGGGTTGCAGGGAAAATTTCGAGACAACGAGTTTGCGGCGCAGATTTGGACGTCCTGGTGCAAGATCTGCAAAATCTAATTGTAGATCTGGATTCTTTGTGAAAAAATACCCAATTTCAAAAAACAATCAGTTGAATCGAAGTCCGGATGAGGGAGATATCGCTGATTTAAAATCAGCTCTTTTTTGCAGAAATTTTGGTGACGACAGGAGAGTTGTAGCGCATATATGAAATTCTAGCGCCTGGATCAAGATTTCTATCACATGGGCAGATGCAGAATGGTTGTTCCATTTCAAAAAACAGGTCATAATAGAGATTTTGAGCAATATTGACAGAATTGTGACCATTTCAAATTTTCGCCCATTTTTTTGTGATGGCAGGTCTAGATCAGAATTTGAGGGACTTGTATAAATTTGATGGCTCTCATTCACCCAAATGGCTAGCCCAAATGGAGAAATATTTCAAATTGGATTACATCTTAGATAATGAGACTCAGCTTATGGTGGAGAGCATGTACTTGGACAATGAAAGATGACAATGGTGGCAAGGGCATCAATGTTCCAATGGAAGGTTTTTGTTTTGGGACGCCTTCAAAAAAGCTCTTATAGAGCGCTTTGACCGTAAATATGATCTAGTGGATAAGTTGAAATAGACAGACACACAGCATAACAAAGATTTTATTTTTACAGGAAAGAAGGAAACTAAGAAACCTAAAGGGTTATTTTCAGCAGGTATCTCCTTATTGCAGGTTCATGGATTGGTTCAGAAGGAGAAAATCATTATGTCTATAAATCCGAGTTGCAAGCAAAATCTCATAAATGTCAACTTGGTAAAAAAATTGCAAATTCCAGCAAAACACATTGAAAACACACAAGTGGATGATGAGGATGTTCAAGTGTACAAGGATTTGAAGATTTCTATGGATAAGTATGTGTTGCATGGTAATTTTTATACTTTAGAGATGGATAATATGGATGTTGTTTTGGGATATCCTTGGATGGAATCTGTGGGTACTATCAATATTAATGTGCAGAAGAAATTCCTGAAGCTCTGGTATAAAAAGAAGAAAATTACATTACATGATATTTCCATCAATAAACAGGTAGAGTACATGGAGGCTGAAGCAGAAGATGTTCCAGAGACTGACATATCAGATGATGAGCTAGTGATGATTGACAATCAAACACAAACAGAGGTTGAAGAAGAAAAGGTTACAGGTGCTGATACATCAGATGAGGGTTCAGTGGTAGAAGTAATATTGGAAGATAAGACACCATAGCAGGCACCACAACATAATAGTCAGAATCCAGTAAGGGGTGAATTAAAGAAAAAGACACGTGGGATCAAACTTCAACATATCATCACCTACATCACCCCGCAAGACAACAACCAACAAGATGGCAACCAATTATCCACAAGGACAACAACCCCTGCAGGATAGATCGAGAGGAGAGAAGATCCACCTACTACACATCAACACAGAAGAGCTGTCCCAGTCAACTTCCATCTCAAGCGAGCGAGGCACTAGCGAGATCAAGGGTTCACATTTCTCTTGGATGGCTACATGCACGTGCATGGTACCAGTGGACTACTCTTTTGAGTAGATCTTATTATTTGTGTTCTTCCCATGTTTCGGGGACAAAACATGCTAAGGGGGGTGGAAAGTTATATACCTAGGGGGGATAATATGGGGTACAAAGGGAAGTACCCAAGGTAATAATGTGATAATGGGATGGGCCATAGTAATAAATAAGGTGGTTAACCCATATCATGTAAGGGACCACAAGTAGTTAGTAATAATGTAATGGGCCCATGGTATTAGTTCGATGGTATGAGGGAACCATGGTAATGACCCATGGTATTTTATGTATGAGGCCTATATAGAGGTTAGAGACTCCACATGGAGAGGTGTCAAGGAATATTGTATGAACAGGCGTATGAATTGTGGAGTGTTCTCCTTCCTTAAGGAGTGAATGTAAAGTGTTGCCCTATCTTAAGGGTTTGATCAATAAAGAATCATTTCATGTTATTTTTGGGTTTATTTGCATTGTCTTATATTTTCATATCAGATCTATAACAAGTGGTATCAGAGCTATAACAAATGGTATCAGATCTATAAAAAGTGGTATCAGAGCTATAACAAGTGGTATCATAGCTATAACAACTGTCATTTTAGGCGGTTGGATTGCTTGTACCAGTGGAGTCCATGACTGATAAATTCAGTTACAGGGTCGTGCTCGTCCTTTTCTCCCTTGGCCATGCTGTCTAATAAATATGGTTGTTGGGGGTGTGTCAGTGACTGATAATGGCGGAGCTGGCCATCTCGTTCTTCGGGCAAACAGAATGGTTAAGGACGTGGAATGCATGGGTGAGTGGACGATTTGGATGAGTGGGAAAAATGGCCATCGGATCAAGGAAACAGACGGTGGAGATGGCTCGATGGAGGCTATCGATCGAGGCGAGAGCGGGGTGAATTGGGGCCGCCAGATCTTCAATGGATAGATCAGGCGGTCAACGGGAAACAAAGCTGCACGGATATTTAACGGGCAGGCAGATTAATCGGGCGGTAATGGTATTTATCACACCACTTTCGGATGTTAAGCGGTAAATGTCTTGGGTCGCGCGATTCCATTCAGCAATCGACACGTAGCGACGGATGAGAGAGAAAAACTGCTCTCATCACGCGCTAACGTTCGATCATATTGCTGGCGTGATGAAAGCGAAGGCCGTCAGATCTTTACGGAGATGCTCTGACGATCGGGGGTTGCAGAGTGGGTCGCCTTTATCCGGTGTGATGGGAGCCGTTGGATAGGTGGGGTGATCAACGGTGGAGATGCGGTGCGAGGTTTATGAGAAAGCGGAGACATATGGTAGGGTTTTATGGTAGGTTTGGGGTTTTGTGTTCGGGGCTAAAGCCAAAAGGGGCTAATCTTGTCGGGTTTAGGAGAAAAATAAAGGAATGGAGGTGGCAGAGGGAAAGTGGGTTAGACGGAAAAGGGAGAATGACCCATGAGGGGCCCCTTTGAAGAAAACATCACACAGACCAAGCTTTCCTATGACAATAGTAAGTCAACACTGTATAACAAAGCTAACATTGGCTCCTTCTGGGGATGAAAGCCTCTCTATGAGGTTTCAAGAACCATAGACCACTGCCTTTCATACAAATACAAGATCAACAATATTTCCTAGTGTTCCATTGGGCATGGAGTCTAATTAAGCCTACACTAAAACTTGTAAAAATAACATATTACCGAGGCCTGAAGGCCTTAAAAAACATAAACCTTTAAAAACCGCCCTTTCACTGGGCCATCAAAAACTGTTTCTCTTTCCATACTTTGCAGCATGAAAGTGTTGTTCCCCTGGATTTGAGAAATGACAAAAAGTCCAGTCCACTGAGCATCGAACTTCCCATGATTGCCTTTCTTTTCCTTCATTGCATCCCATTTGAGCACCAAGTCTCCAACTTGAAAATTGTCCATCTTTGCCTTTCTGTCAAAGGATTCCTTGATTCTCTTTTGATGCGTTGCAGACTTTTCAACCAGTTGATCCCTGATTTGATGTACTTCAGTCAAGTCATTAATCCTCTTTGCCATATCATTTTCCTCACTCTGTTCTTCCTGCAAGAATTTTGCCACAGGGAGGGTCAATTGGATTGGGAATACAACCTCAGCGCCATATACTAGCTTGAATGGAGGATTCCTTGTGGAATTCTTGGTGGTTACCCTGTTAGCCCATAATGCAAACTTCAGCTTGGAATCCCAGTTTCTTTTGCTGTCTTCCAACAACTTTTTGATTATCCTTATCAGGCTCTTGTTGGATGATTCTGCTAAACCATTACCTTGAGGGTAATATGAGGTGGAATGAACTAGCTTAATGCCCATTGAGTCACACATGTCCACCAACTCTTTTTCCCTGAAGGCTGTTGCATTGTCTGTAACTAATCTATGTCGACAGCCAAACCTGGTGAAAATGTTTTCTGTCAAGAACTTCATGACCACATGGTGATTAGATTTCCTAGTAAGGATGGCCTCAATCCATTTAGTGAAGTATTCAGTGGCTACTAAGATCCATCTGTGTTGGCTGTTGGAATGTGGATTAATTTCTCCTATCAAATCCAAAACCCACTACTGAAAAGGGCCACTGGCATGTATTGGCTTCAAGGGTAAGGACTTCAACTGCTGTTTTCCTTCAAACCTCTGGCATCTGTCATAAGATTTTACAAATGAAAAGACATCAGAAAACAAGGTGGGCCAATAATACCCATCTATGAGGATTTTGTTGGCTGTGGTTTTCCAATAGTGTTTTCCTCCACAGATGCCAGAATGAAACTGATGTATGACCTCCATAGATTGTTCTTTGTCCAAGCATCTCAAAAGGATTCCAGATGGATCCCTCCTATAGAGCAAATTTTCATGAATATAGAACTTGGCTGCCCTGAGCTTAATGGTCCTAGTTTGGCTTGAACTAAGACCTGAAGGAACTTCTAGCTTCAACAAAAATTGAGCTATTGTAGAATACCATTCACAAGAAACTAGATTTTCAGCAAATGACTGGTTCTGCCCTGGTTCAACTGTTTCTTCCCCTGTTTGTCTATCATCTAAGTTTGTGCTTATCAAATTCATGTTCAACATCCTGCGATTTTCTTCAACCATTAGCTTGGCAAGGCCCTGACCTCTGACAACCCTGGTGGGCTTCAATTCTATGTTGAATTCGATGAGCTTTGCAATCCATTTAGCCCTTCTTCCATCAACATCTGGTTGCATTTGGACATCTTTTACTGAAGCAGAGGGCACATATGCAATCACCTTGGAGTGCAGAATGTATCCTCGAAAAGATTTTAAAGATTTGATAAGAGCATAAGCCTGTTTTTCGATGATGTCATACCTTAGTTCAACATCCCTTAATGTTTTGCTAAAGAATGCCACTGGATGCTCTAAACCCTCATCATATTTCTGCAATAAGATTGCTGCCAGGGTGTCACCGGAAGCAAAGGAGAAGATATGGAATTCCTTGCTATAATCTGGGCTGATCAAAGTGGGAGCTTCCATAATAGATCTTTTGATGTCTTCAAAAGATCTTCTTGCTGCCTCAGTCCATTTGATATCAGATCCTTTTTTTAGCATGGAGGTGATGTGTTTTACCAATTCTGCAAAATTAGGAATAAACCTGCTTACAAAATTTATTTTGCCCAGAAAGGATTGGATGTCCTTCTTTGATCTTGGGATAGACAGGGTCTGTATTGCTTTCACTCTTTCTGGGTCAATTTTGACACCTGCAGCAGAAACAATGTGTCCTAGCAGTTTGCCCTCTTCCAAAGCAAACTGTGACTTCTTAGGATTCACTGATATCCCAAACCTCCCGCACTTCAAAAAAACTTTCTTCAAATGCTGCAAATGATCTTGATGACTATTGGAGTATACTGTTATATCATCTAGGTAGATAAGGACAAATTTATCCTTCTCTCCTACAAATTCTATATCCATAGCTCTCTGAAAGGTGGCTTTAGCATTCATCAGCGCAAAAGGCATCTTGGAGTACATAAAAGTGCCCCAAGGAGTGGTGAAATTAGTCTTTTCTTGGTCATCTGGATGTACAACAACTTGATTATACCTTGAAAATCCATCCAGGAAAGACATAACTTTGCTTCTTGAGACTTTCTGTAGCAAATGCTCCATTTTGGGCAGAGGATAATTGTCCTTTTTGGAACACTTGTTCAGGTTTCTGAAATCAACACACAGCCTAATTTCTCCACTTTTGCTCATCACTACCAAGTTGTCTACTCACTTTGAATATCTTAGAGGGACTATGATTTTGGCAGCCAACAACTTCCTGATATCTCACTTTGAATATCTCAGCTTCTGTTTGAAAGGAATTGTGTCTTTCTCCAATGGGATCTTGTGCTGACTGATCTTTTTGTCATAAGTTTTAAGGTCATTGTATTCCCAGGCAAAGACATTAGCAAATTTCTTCATTTAGTACTCAGAACTTTGGGCAGCAAACAAATGGGTGGACAGGTTTATATATTTTGGATGATCTGGACTCCCTATGTTATGCCTATGGACTGCAGACTGATCTTCTTTTTGGGAAATCTTATGAGGTGCATCATTATGGGCAAACAACTTCTCTAGAGGCACTAGCCCTTTTGGTATATGATTGCTAGGTAGTTGAACAATACTGTCTTGGCCAATTCTGTTCGTTAGCTGGGGCTGGGGACTTTCCTCCATGGTTTCATTCTCTTGATCAATTTGCATTTCAGAGAATTCATCAATGACTTGCAGAAACCTATTTTCTTCATCATCATCCTCAAAGACTTTCCAGTGCTGGACATTATTAGGCAAGGATGGTCTATATTTTATCTGGACTTCATAAACCAATTTAGGGGGCATGGGAGGGATGAACATGCTAGCAAACACAACAAGGGAATCAGCAAGGTGATTTTTGACTCTAGGGATATATGAGATAAAAAAACCATTAAAAGAATCTTTGAGTCTCCAGACCTCATCTCTGTATGCTTTCAACCTTGGGTGCCTTGCTTGGAATGTTTTGTTCACCTGTTGAATGATGAAATCAGCATCTTCAAACACCTTTATGTCTTTGATTCCTATGTCTTTGGCAGTGTTTAAGCCCAATATCAGAGCCTCATACTCTGCTATATTGTTGGTGACCTGGAAAGTTAGTTTAAAAGACAGATGTGCGCTTTCTTGTTTTGGAGACACCAGCACCACTCCTGCTCCTGCAGTTACCCTTGAACATGCTCCATCAAAGAACATCTCCCAACCCTGTGTCCCTTTTTATTTCATGGCCTGGCCTACTGGCTTCTTGAGTTGCACCAGGGCCTTATGGGATTCTTCAATTTGGAGAATACATGCCCGAAAGTCAATGTCCACAGCATAAATAGGATGATTAGTGGGATTCTTTTCATCACTGATGATATAGGCAAGCTGGGCTTTCCTGTACAGTCTTTTTCTTTCCCCTCCAAAAGCTGGGACCGTGGCATAAGATAAAACATTTTGCAATGTCCCAGCTAACCTCTTAATCCACCCTCTGGAAAGTAGCATACCAAACTTAGGGGGGACATCTGCTACCACAATATGCATCATCATGCTCTTCATGGACAGATGAGTCAGGGTGATAGCCAAGTCTTTGATTAACCCTAGACATTTCACCTTCCTTGAATCAAAGGAGAACAAGTCATGATAAGGTCTGGTGATATCAAGGCCTAATTCTTCCATGACAGCTTTGGGCATCAGATTATGGCTGGCCCTTGTGTCCAACAGACAATTGTGGAGGATTTTGTCATGAATGGTTAGAGAGACATAAAATGAAGGGGAATTGTTATCAGCAGGTTCAGTGATTGGGCTAAGCACAACTGCCGGTCTATCATCTTGTAAATTCACATAGTCATTGGGTGCTTGTGTGGCTTTCAGCTCAAGGGAAACAAGGATAAGTTTTCTAATGACCTCACTCTTTACAAGTTCTATTAGAGGTATAGATATTTTCAACTTCTGGACTTTTGATTCAAAATTGAAAGGGGAAGGGGACTTGTTAGGGCCTCTTACCTCTTGAGCTGGTGCTTTGAGGATGATAGGATCAACTGCTGGTTTCCTCTGTTTTCCAATTTGTTGCTCTGTGGGGACGACAACTCTTTGGGCAGGATTCTCTTTGAAATTACTCGTTCTTGACCTCAAGTTATATCTTTGCTGGTCTTCAGTATGTAGAACAACTTCTCTATCCCACTCTTTACTGGTCTGGTCCTTGAGTAATGACTCTTTGTAGGCAGCCAATGTCGAAAAGGCAACATTGCCCTTGTCCTCTATGCAATGAATCTCATCCTCTTTATCAACTTGTTCCTCCTCCATGACTATGTTTTGGAAAGGAGCCTTAACCCTTTGTTCTTCACTAGCCTCTTTACCCCTTTTAATGATCTGCAATTGTTCATTTTCTCTTTTAAATGGATTGGGATTTCTAGGAGCAAATGTATTAGGAAGCCTTACTTTCCCAGAACTCTGTTCAACCTTCAGTTTGGATATTTCAACAGCCAATGACTCTAGCATTTTAGTCATTTTATCTAGTTTGGGTTCTGAAGATGAAGCAGAAGAAGAAGAAGCCTCACCTCTCTACCTCCTTCTGTCAGCATGACCTTTGAGTTTTTCTTCAACGATGATATTGGATTCCACCTCCAAGGCTGCGTCTTGCATTTCAGCTAGAGTGGCACATCTTCTTTCTCTTAATAGCAGGTAGAAATCAGAATCAAAGGCATTGGCATAGGTGAGTTTAGCAGAGGTGGGGGTAGGCTTCACTTCAGCTGATATCTTGCTATACATACGATTGAATCTTTTATTAAAATCAGACAATGACTCCCCATTTTCCCTTTTCAGGTTGCCAAACTCAGTATGGTAGTATAACAGATCTTTCTTATCTCCCCAATGCTTTAAAAACACATCATATAATGCTTCAATATCTGCTATAGACCTAGGGGCGAGCTCTCTGAACCATTTTCTAGCCTCCCCATCAAGGCTTTGGAAAAATACTCTCATCCACACATCATTTTCACTGATATCTAGGTTATCAGCATAGCTATAAAAAGACTCAAGGTGTTCTTCAGCTGTTACTCCCTCTGTACCAATGAACTTAGGCATGTATTTCTGATACTCTCTTGCAGGCATGGCATTCAAATGAGCAAGCAGGAACAGGGGCCCATACCTAGCAGCTATGATTCTTTCCATTTTGGTAGGTGCTTGTGGGCCTGCCATGACTGGGGTAGATGGAAGCGTACTAGCAGCTTGAAAGGTAGGGAGCTGAGAAATGAACGACAAGGCTAAAATAATATGATGAACTGGAAGAGGGGGTTTCTTTGGACTGAGATCCAAAGGGGAGCTTATTCAACAAGGAGCTTTATGAATCTCTGAGAGTATTTCTTCACGGATAGTGCTAGGCTCTATATTTTCAACATGTACATGCTCAGTTACAAGCCTTTCTTGCAGAGATACATAAGATTATTTACGCTTACCTGATCTTGATGCTCCTTTTTGTGATGTCTTTCTCTAATTCACAATCTTCTCAGGGTCAGGTATTGGGTCAGCTGGTGATTTATGAGGATTTCTCTGAGTATGTCTCACAAACTGAGCCAGAACTGTAATGTGGAGTCGCCAAGAGGTTCAACCTCCACTAGAGTCGCCAGATAGATGATTACAACCAAAAATGTGTCAAGACTTTGTCTATCATCAAAGTTGGATCTGTGTCGTTCTCCTAGGGATGCTGAGTTTCAATCTCCTCTCCCCGGCAGCGACGCCAATTATGTTAGGATTCCAAGAAAATCTCCTAGTTTGTAGCTTGGAGATGCCCGATAACATATAAATTCAACTATTGTTGCAGGTTTAGTGGAAGAAAAGATGGTTGGGTTCAAGCCAGATAACCACTTCTACTTTATTTCACTCCAGACATGTGTGAACACCCTCAGACTACAAGGCTTTAGACCACCAATGCTCACAGTTTGAGGTATTAGGTGAATATGGAGAATACTAACCACACCAGCAGATGCACAAGACCATGTGATGACCGGATGCAACTAGTAAAGAAACTTGTAAATCTAATCTACTGATGCAAAGACAGGATGACAACTCTCCTGCATTAAATAGAAAGAAACTTGGGCAACCTATTCAATGATGCAATGAAAGCTTTAACACAGAGATAAGATGACAATTATCTAGTGCTAAAGACCATGAGCTTGAGAATACAACATATTAGGCACAAGCTTAGAATAAGAAGAAAATGGACAGTGAGCAGTTAACAACAAATGAATCTTGTATTAGCTGAAAATGAAGACGAGACACTGCAAGTAACAAAATATCTATAGTCTCCATAAGTTGAACCTTACATCGAATGCCAACCTTGATTACATCTTGTTTATGAGTATTTATAGATTTACACTACAAGGGCACTTGGCCATTTAGGTATGTGGGGGTCATAATTGACCACCAAATGCATTTCACTACCTGATGGAGTTTCAGAATGTGTTTTCCTGCTTCAGTGGGTGAATCCGATTTGTTCAGGTGCTATGCTGTCATTTTAGGCAGTTGGAGTGCTTGTACTAGTGGAGTCCATGGTTGATAAATTCAGTTACAGGGTCGTGCTTGTCCTTTTCTCCCTTGGCCATGCTGTCTGTTAAATATGGTTGTTGGGGGTGTGTCAGTGACTGATAATGGTGGAGCCGTTCATCTCGTTCTTTGGGAAAATAGAATGGTTAAGGACGTGGAATGCATGGGTGAGTGGACAATTTGGATGAGCGGGAAAAAATTCCATGAGATTGAGGAAACAGATGGTGGAGATGGCTCAACGGAGGCTATCGATCGAGGCGAGAGCGTGGTGAATTGGGCTCGTCAGACCTTCAACGGATAGATCGAGCGGTCATCGGGAAGCAAAGCTGCACAAACGTTTAACGGGCAGGCGGATTAGTCGGGCGGTAATGGTATTTATCGCACCGCTTTCGGACGTTAAGTGACAAATGTCTGTGGTTGCGCAATTCCATTCAGCAATTGACACGTAACTGCAGATGAGAGAGAAAAACCGCTCTCATCGCGCGCTAACGTTCGATTATATTGCTGGCGCGATGAAAGCGAAGGTCGTCGGATCTTTATAGAGATGATCTGAGGGTCGGGGGTTGCCGAGTAGGTCGCCTTTATTGAGTGTGATGGGAGCCGTTGGATCGATGGGGTGATCAATAGTGGAAATGGGGTGCGGGGTTTATGAGTGTGTGGAGTCATATGGTAGGGTTTTATGGTAGGTTCAGGGTTTTGTGTTCGGGGCTAAAGTCAAAAGGGGCTAATATTGTCAGGTTTAGGAGAAAAATAGAGGAATGGAGGTGGCAGAGAGAAAGTGAGTTAGACGGAGAAGGGAGAATGACCCATGAGGGGCCCCTTTTGAAGACACCATCACACAGACCAAGCTTTCCTCTAACAATAGAAAGTCAACACTGTATAATGGAGCTAACAGATCCAAAGTGGGTTGAGAACTTGGCTGGGAGGAAGTGGGATTAGAAGAGGCAATGTTGGCAGAAGATTAGAAATAACTTTGGATGTTTGTTCTCTTTGTTCCTTTTGATGGTTGGCCAAAAGAAGGATGAACATAGTGAAAGGGATCATTGGTGGAAGGGATAGAAGAGGAGCCTTGAATCTCATAATCATCATAACCACTCTCTTTAATGGCTTCTAATAATTCCTTCTTCCTTGCAATGTTATCTTGGATGGCCTTCTCCCTATCCTTATCCTCATAAATTTTTTCAAGCTTGGAAATGTATTCTTCCCTAATAGGACTTAACAGTGCATATGGTGCATCACATGGCTTTACTTGGCCTCTTATCCCAGCCAAGTGTTGTTTCAACCTAAGAACACCCTAAACTCCAATAGATTTATGGCATAATTTGCATATCATTTTTCGATCAATTACATCACAATGAGCCCATGCACTGTCCTTTCCTTTTGGAGCCATGTTTGCTTGAAATAATAACAATTTGCAAAGAAATCTGCCATTTAAAAAAAATTTGTAGCGAAGTGATCCGAATTGGATCCATCAAGGATTGTCAAAGAACCATGACTGTATCAGGTTGGGACAAATCTCTAATATATCAGAACTGTGATAAAAAACACCCCTGAACCAGTGGCAATGGTAGCCAGCGTGGAACGATGAGGACCTTGGTCAAAGTGTGCTGACCGAGGCCCATGGAAACTGTGCAAGAGGTCAAAGTAGCCTCTGGGAGCCCCGGATTGGAAAATGAGGTGGATTTTGATGCGCAATTAGTGCTAATCGTGCTAAGCTGGGAAAACAGAGCCAAAGTGGGGGAAGCCCAAGCACATGGACGCATGGCGAACCGGAGAACTGCAGGCGGAAAAGGCAAAAGTGCTAAACTTACGAAGGCGGGACCCGCACTTTGGAAACTAGTGGTATTGATAGGGGCGCCCTCAAATGGTAAACAATTTTGGAGAAAACGTAGCGATCCCATACATCGATCGACGTGTGGCAAGCGGAGGTGAGAGAAAACCGCCGTTGATCACGAGTTATCGGTCAAGCAAGTCAACCACGCGGGACATGCCTATGGTGTCAGATCTGGAGGCCCTAGATGGGACGGCTGAGATCGCGCCCAATGGAGGAAGCGGAATCGATGAAGGAATACTCCGCGATTTATAGAGGTTTGGAATCTGTTTGACCGCCATGGTGGAGGAAAGATTTCATCCACGACGTAACTGAAGAAAAGAACCGATGGAGCAGGATGGTGCCATTTAGAGGAGGACAAGTGGCCACTCCCTTAGCATTCATGCTGACACCGAACAGTGAACTCCAAGCACAGCTGCAAAAGGTGAATTGACAAAGGTGGAAGAGGAACCGAACAGGCTTGGAACATAATGGCTAAAAACCATGAACAGATATAGAATACATAGTGAAGTCTGAGAAACGAAGAAACAAGAGGAAAGACCAGAATCCCGAGAGGAGGACAGAATACATAGAGAAAGAAGACAGTAAAGCAAAAGCAGACGAGATAGAGGGCTGAGATGACGAGCAGCAACATCGAGCACCAGAGAGCTTGAGATATTCAAGCCATCCCATAAAGGAATCTGTCCGGGCTGAGCACCATACTGGGCTTATGCCACTGTAGAATAGAAGGTCACAGAGCTGGTAGGAAGAAGAGTCTGTGTACTCCAGTGGCTTGGGGAATCCAAGAACCACCCTGCCAAGCAAAACTTGCTTAAGGAGAACTCACATTGAGTCCCTGTAATGTAATTCTCTGCTTATAGGCACAATAAAACAAGGCCACTACTGAAAGCTGAACTGGAGATGTAGCCTTGGAGAATAGGGTGAACTCCTTATTAAAATTCTTGTGTCTTTTTGTTTGCTTACTGTATTTCTCTGCTGTCTTTCCATTTTATTATCTGTGTATTGGCAATCTGATCGATCCGTTGCTTCAATAACACTGAACATACACCAACACATGAGTCTGTAATACCTTTGTTTAATAAATCTTCAACTGATGTCACTCATAGGGTGAATATCAGATCAAGTGGTATTAGAGCTTAAGGCTATAAGTTTAGACAAGCTTGTGTTGGTTTAGTTGTTGAATGCTCACAAGATCAAAGCTCAAATTAGGAGAAGGAGAGTTGGTTGAAACTAATCCTGAAATTGGGAGAGTCTTTTCTCAGAAGACAATGTCAGAGGAAGGTTCTATGGGGCCAGACCCTCAATTCATAGAGAGTTTCCTAGCTATAAATTCTATGGTAAAAGAAATGTATAGGGACTTTAGAAAGCATAAGGATGAAGATTCATGAGGTTCTAAACAAGATAAAGAAGAAGATGAGTCTCATTCCCATGACCACTCAAAAGGAAAAGGGAAAGAGGAAAGCTTTCTCACACCTCCTAATAGCCCTATGCATAATAAGAAAGCTTCTTTGATTAATCTAGATGTTAAATTTGATTTTCCTATATATGATGGAGACCTAAATGCTGAAAAGTTGGACAATTGGATTAGACAAATTGATGTGTATTGTAGAGTGCAAAACATCAACTCAAACAAGAGTAAAATTTAGCTGGCAAGCCTACGCCTAGGAGGCACTGCCTTGGTTTGGTGGGAGGGCAGAACCCAAGCTGATATGAAGAAGCATGCTAAGACCATCTATGTCTGGAGTGAATTTGTTTCTGCAATCAAAAAGCAGTTCTATCCATTGGCCTACGTGCAACAAGCCATGATGAATTGGAAAACTCTTCGGCAGTTGAAAGAGAAAAGTGTGCAAGGGTATACTCAAGAGTTCAGAAAGAGAGCATTGATGTTGGGCATCGCATTAGACTCACCAGAGAATCTTTTGAAGTACATTGGTGGTCTACACAACTACATGAGGCATACCATTCTCATGTTTAATCCCACTAGTATAGATGGGGTATCTGTACAAGCTACTCATCTAGAAGCTAGAGGAAAGAATGGAAATCTAGAAGTTGGGGGACCATCCCAACCCACTGTAAGCAAGAGCAAGGAGAAAAGAAAGCAGAAGTGGAAAGCAAAGAAGGTTAACACTGCACAGAAAGGCAAAGCCAGAGGGGCATGATGATGAGCACTTTTGGATTCTGCATCCAGAGCTGAGACCTAAGAAGTCCGAGGGCAAGAAGAAGAAGATTGCTACAGCTATTCAGAAAGATATGGGGTCAGACTCAGGAGATGAAACAATCATTGCAGCCATAGGTATAAAAGGTAAGAATTTTAATGCATCTACTAGTAATTCTGCTCAAACTATTATTGATAAAGAACATGAGAGAAAAATGCATGAGCTTTTCCATATTCAAGTTATTTCCAAACATCAAAAGATTGATACTTTGTTTGATAGTGGCTCACAAGTAAATTTGATTTCTGAAGCAATTGTAAAGAAATTGGGATTAGCAACTACACCTCACGAGACCATACCCATTAGGATGGTTGAATGATAAAGCACAACTACAAGTGACTAGACAGTGCAAACTCAAGTTTTCTTTTGGGTCAGCATTTGTAGATGAGGTTGAGTTAGACATAATTCCTTTGGATATATGTGGAATTGTTTTAGGAAGTCATTACTTGTATGATAAAAAGACTATTTTCTATAGAGCTGAGAACAAGTATCTACTTGTTAAAGATGGAATCGAATACTTTGTAAGAGCTCACAAGCTCAAGAATAATTATACTCTCATAAATTCTGGGCAAGTGAAAAAAATGATAAATTAATGCAAACAATTCTTACTAATGGTTGTAAAGGAAAATAACCCTGATAAAACCAATGTATTTGAGGGCTGTAATGCTCAGCAGCAAGATGATATAGAAAACATTGTTTCAGAGTATGATGTCCTATTTCAGGAACCTAAAGTTCTGCCACCCAAAAGGGAATAGTACATGATATTATTTTGCAGCAAGATGTTCCATTGCCTAAGATTATGATGTACAGGTTGTCAGCTTTAGAGAATGTTGAAATCAAGAAGCAGGTGCAGGAGTTGCTCGAGAAGGGATTCATCAGGCCTAACACATCACCATGTGGGTCACCAAATGTTTTGGTGAGAAAGAAAGACGGCTAGTGGAGAATGTGCATTGACTACCGAGCACTGAATAAGATAACAATAAAAAATCGTTATCCCCTTCCTCGCATAGATGATCTTTTAGATCAATTGAAGGAAGCTGTTTATTTCACCAAGCTGGATTTGCATAGTGGATACCATCAAGTCAGAGTTACAGAGCAAGATGCATGGAAGACTGCTTTCAAAACAAAGCAGGGATTGTATGAGTGGTTGGTTATGCCTTTTGGCTTGCCTAATGCTCCTGCTACTTTCATGAGATTAATGAATGAAGTATTCAGACCTTTTCTTGATGATTTTTTTATTATGTATCTGGATGACATTCTGATTTTTAGTAAAACGTGGGAAGAACACTTAAAGCATGTTAAGCAGACATTAGATGTTTTGAAAAGAGAAAAACTTTATGTTAAACTCTCAAAACGCGAATTTGGCAAAACATCTCTAAATTATTTGGGTCATATAGTAGGGGGTGGTAAATTGAAAATAGATCCCTCTAAAGTGGCAGTCATTGTAAACTGGCCTAAACCCAAGTCTACTACAGAAGTGAGAAGCTTCTTAGGAGCAACACAATATTGGAGGAAGTTCATTTCTAATTTTCCCTCAATTGATGCTCTCTTACATGCTTTGATAGGATTGAACAAGGTGTTTCAGTGGGGAGGCAAACATCAGAAAGCCTTCGACACCTTGAAAGAAAAGATCAGTACAACACCTGTATTAGCATTGCCTGATCTGCAAAGACCGTTTGAAATCCAAACAGATGCTAGTGACTATGCCATGGGAGCAGTGTTGACACAACACATTAAACCCATATGTTATCATTCTAAGACTCTTAATCCTGCAGAAGTTAACTATCCTACATATGATAAAGAATTGTATGCATTAGTTCAGAATGTGAAAAAGTGGAAACATTACTTAATGGGAAAAGAGACAGTAATACATACTGATCATCAACCACTTCAATATCTACACTCCCAAACCAAGTTGTAGCAATCAAGGCATTACAGATGGATGAGTTTTCTACAACAGTTTCAACTAGTCATCAGATATAAAAAAGGCATACATAACAAGGTTGTAGACATGTTATCTAGACCCATTATTAATGCATCTACCATACTTAAGCATAATTCTGTGCTATATGAAAGCTACATAGAATATTATGCCTAGGATATGGACTTTAAAGATGTATATGCAACTTTGAGTCAAGGAAAAAAGGTAGAAGAATTGGACTATCATGTGAATGACCGACTCTTACATCATTGTGGGAAACTCTGCATTCCACAAACCGAGAGTAAAGATAATTAGAGGCGCACACACTTCTCTGATATCTGGTCACTTCGGGGTAAGTAAAACAGTTGCACAACTGCAAAGATTTTGCTATTGGCCGAAAATGAATGAGACAGTTTCTAGATATGTAAGGGGGTGTACTATTTGTGCTAAAAGCAAACCCAACACTAGAAAACTAGGTTTGTACACTCCTTTACCAGTTCCTTCTCACCCTTGGGAAAGTGTTTCCATGAATTTTGTTAGAGGACTGCCTAAATCTATGAAAGGTCATGATTATCTATATGTGGTTGTGTATAGGTTCAGCAATATGCGTATTTTGATACCTTGTAATAAACATATTATAGCTGAACAAATTGCAAAATTATTCTTTGAACATGTATGAATTCATTTTGGATTACCCACTTCTATTGTATTTGATCGAGACACCCGATTTGTGGGGAAGTTTTGGTCAAGTCTGTGGGAACTGGTGGACACCCAACTGAAGAAAAGCACAACTTTTCATCCATAAACCGAAGGCCAAACAACAATAGTTAACACGACAGTGATCCAGTTACTCAGGGGATATCGCAGCAAACATCCTAAGCTTTGAGATGAACATTTGTGTTACGTGAAACATGCTTACAATAAAGCCAAACACTCTTCTACATAGAGATCTCCTTTTGAGACCTGTTTTGGTTTCATACCAAGGTCACCTTTGGATTTTGTCTTTGGTAAAGATACCATGGTTGATGGACATAGTGATGTGGACAAGGCAGTACAGGAACAACTGGAAAAGAGCCAAGCAAAATACAAGGCTAGGCATGACAAGCATCAGATGGGGCATAGTTTTCAAGTTGGAGACTAGGTCTGGCTGTATATCAAAAAGGACAGGATGTAAGGTGAAGGTAAAAAGCTAAAGCCTATCAGGTATGGACCTCTCAGGATACTTGAGAATATTGGTGAAAATGATTTTCGCATTGATCTACCAACTTACATGCACATCTACTCAATCATAAATGCAGACTGCTTGAGATTGTTTGAACCTTCAATGATTGAGGATCCTGAAGAGCAAAGTCAATTGCCTTCTATTGATGACATGCTACCTGAATATCTTAATGAATTGTAGGAAGACACAGTCTTGGATAGGAACGTGAGGACAACGTGCAGAGGAGATGTTGAGTACCTCAGAATTGGACTTAGAGGTTCGAAGCCAAGTAGTGCAAAGTGGATTGAGAATGGATAGGTGAGACAACAGTGTCCTCACTTAGTCGATGCTTGAAAGAAAACCAACTTCTGGTGTTCCAAAAGCTTTTTCAGTGGAAAGGCCGTGATCCAAATTGGATCCATCAAGGATTGTCAAAGAACCATGACTGTATCAGGTCAAGACAAATCTCTAATAATTCAGAACCATGATAAAAAACACCCCTGAACCAGTGGCAATGGCAGCCAGTGTCGAACGACGAGGACCTTGGTCAAAGCGTGTTGACCGAGGCCCATGGAGACTGCGCAGGAGGTCAAAGTAGCCCCTGGGAGCCTCAGATCAGGAAAAGGAGGTGGATTTTGATGCACGACTAGCCAAAGTGGGGGAAGCCCAAGCACACGGATGCATGGCAAACCAGAGAACCATGGGTGGAAAAGGCAGAAGCGCTAAACGTACGAAGGCGGGACCCGCACGCTGGAAACCAGTGGTATTGATCGGGGCGCTCTCAAATAGTAAATGGTTTTGGAGAAAACGGAGCGATCCCATACATCGATTGATGCGTGGCAAGCGGAGGTGAGAGAAAACCGCCGTTGATTGCGTGTTATCGGTCGAGCAAGTCAACCGCGTGAGACGTGCGTATGGCGTTGGATATGGAGGCCCCAGATCAGACGAATGAGATCGTGCCCGATGGAGGAAGCAGAATCGATGAAGGAATACGTCGCGATTTGTAGAGGTTTGGAATCCGTTTAACTGCCACGGTGGAGGAAAGACTTCATCCATGACGTAACTGAAGAAACGAACCGACGGAGCAGGATGGCGCCGTTTAGAGGAGGACAAGTCGCCACTCCTTGAGCATTCATGCTGACGCTGAATAGGGAACTCTAAGTGTAGCTGCAGAAGGTGAATCGACAGAGGCGGAAGAGGAACCGAATAGGCTTGGAACATAATGGATAAAAACCATGAACATATACAAAATACATAGTGAAGTCCGAAAGACGAAGAAAGAAGAGGAAAGACTAGAATCTCGAGAGGAGGACGAAATACACAGAGAAATAAGATAGTAAAGCAAAAGAAGAAGAGACAAAGGGCCGAGCTAAGCAAGAACAACATCGTTCACCATAGATCTTGAGAGATTCAAGCCATTCCATAGAGGAATCTGTCCGGGCTGAGCACCATACTGGCCTTATGCCACTGTAGACCAGAAGGTCACAGAGCTGGTAGGATGAATAGTCTGGGTACTCCAGTGGCTTGAGGAATCCAAGAACCACCCTGCCAAGCAAAATCTGCTTTAGGAGAACTCACATTAAGTCCTTGTAATATAATTCTCTACTTAAAGGCACAATAAAACAAGGCCACCACTGAAAGCTGGATCGGAGATGTAGCCCTGGAGAATAGGGTGAACTCCTTATTAAAATTCTTGTGTCTTTGTGTTTGCTTACTGTAATTCTTTACTGTCTTTCCATTTTATTGTCTGTGTATTGGCAATCTGATTGATCTGTTGCTTCAATAACACAGAACACACACCAGCACATGAGTCTGTAATACCTTTGTTTAATAAATCTTCAACTGATGTCACTCATAGGGTGAATATTAGATCACTAAGAAACATGGAAAACCAAAGATAAATGTAGGAAAACAAATGCACATACAAGCTACAAAATTTGATAGCATAGAGCTAGAGAGATCATAGTGTAGATGATAGATCATAGAAGTGAGAATTTTATAAATTTATAACACATACAAAAATTTAATTCATGGACAACAATCAAATGAGGAATTTTCAAGTGAAAATCCTTACCTGGAAATGCAAACTAGCTTCCTTAGCCTCCTCTTGAAGGTGGCAACTCCACTGACAGCTACACAATATCTCCAAAATAGCCCCAACTCCAACTCTAAGGTGACTACTTCAGCAAAAACTCAACACTCTCCAAGCTCACAAACACTCGCAAACACTCCAAATCAGTTGTGTGAGACAAATGAGAGTGAGAGGGGCCTCTTAAAGGCTTGGCGATGGTGTTTTTGGAGGGAAAACACCCTTAGTTTCCCCCCAATACCCCTAAAACACAGTCAACAATACACTTTTTTCAGCTGATGGTGGGCGTGCCTCTAACTGGCCAGTTTAGGACGGAACCAGTCGGTTTGATACAAACCGGCCAGTTCCATCCTAAACCTGTTGGATAGCACTGGTTTAGGGCAAAAAAAGGAGAAGTGGGCTACTTGACCGGGTTTTTCGGCCAGTTTTGACCGGTGGGCTTGCTAATCGGCCAGTTAGACCGGTAATTGGTTTGCAAGACCGATTTTTAAAACTATGGCTGAAAGTGATGTGAAGTGCAAAGGAAAAAAGATTGATAAATATGTTGATTAAATTGGAAAATGGTACATGGAATCTTGAGTCATAAGTTGGAAAATGTATGCTTTTATTAAAGCCTCAAAGGCATTAACATGTTTCTAGTAGAAATCTGGAAAATGTAGCCAATCCATAAAAAGTTTCAAGATTTTCCTTATGCAATAATTGTTGTTGGCCCATTTTATTACAACTCTATTTTATATTACAAGATTTTGATTTTCAATTTTGAAAATGAAGAGGGAGGTTCTGAACAACCTTTGAAGACCAAGAGATAACTTCTCATTTTGTATTCTTGCATATAATACAAATAGTCAATAATATATGCTTATAAAAGATACATTATTGAATGAAAATAATATTTTTTGGAGTTGAGTAGTTTGTATGAGAGAGGGCTCATGAGAAACAACAAAAGAGAAACAAAATTATAGATGTGTAGTGGACTTGACAACATAAATTTCTATTAGGTAACTGGAACTCTTGACTTGATATTGTGATTGAGAGATTGTAGTCTCTTTTCAAGTTGTAGCTTGATAAAGAACATATTGTAGCATGTTGAGAGGTTCCTGTGGGTTGTAGCCTGTAGAAAATTTGTGGAATTTGGAGCTTTCTTTGAGGTAGTAGCCTCTTGTAGGTTAGAGACTACAAAAATATGATGTAATAAGGAAATAAGAGGTTGCCTTCACATCACTTTAGGCTAAAAATTCGTGGTTTTCTCCCTTATGGGTTTCCCCTTATATTTGGTGTTTTCATGTGTTGTTTATTGAATATTGTGGGAATGGTCTTGAATTTTGAATAAGTATATTTGCAAACTTCTATCTCTAGTAGCTACAAAATACAACCATTAATAATTGAATATATACATAAATCATGAGCTACATAAGAATAAAGCTAACTTGAGAAAAAATCAAGTTTAAAATTACTGATTCATCCCCCCTCTCAGTGATTTATGAACATAAATATTAATTCGTACCAGAGCCAAGTTCCTTCAGTAGCATTCTAGCAACTGGAAGGAGGTCGTAAGTCAGTAAAATGGCTAGTCAGGAAGGATGCTCAACAAATAAATCCCCCATTTTACTGGTACAAACTATGCCTTCTGGAAAGTGAGAATGAAGACATATTTAATGTCCCTTGGAGTAGAAGTTTGGGATGCTGTGATGGCAGGGAATGTAGAACCAAAGGAAATGACTAGTGACAAAGATTCCCAATTGGATTTAATAGCTAATGCAAAAGTTGTGAATTCACTTATGAGTGGATTATGTGAGTTTGAATTTATTAAAGTAATGCATTGTCAGAGATCTAAAGATATCAAGGTTAAATTAGAAAATATTCATGAAGGAGATAAAAATGTAAAGATGGCCAAATTACATGTATATAGAACACAATTTGACACCTTAAAAATGAATGAATATGAAGATATAGCTAAGTTCTTTTTAAGAGATGATGGAGTCATAAATGTCATGATAGGTCTAGGAGAAACAATTAAAGAAAGTGTAACAGTTCAGAAAATATTGAGGTAATTGACTTTTAAGCTCAATCCTAAGGTTTCAACTATAGAAGAGACAACAAACTTTGAGACTTTGAACATGGATCAACTACTTGCTTCCTTGAAAACATATGAGATGATAATTCCAAAATGGAAGGTAGTCATGAGAGAGGAAACTTTCAAGGCAAACAAGTCCATAAAAGAAAAGAAATGTTCATGCTCAAGTTCTGATGAAGAAAAAGAAAAATTTGTGAGAAGGTTGATGAAAGGTACAGGGAAGTACAAAGGAAAATTCCATTTAAGTGTAATTATGGAAGAGTGGGACAATATGCCTCAAAATTTCATGATAAGAAAGAATAAAATTAGCCTAAAGGAAAGAAAATAACAAGTCTAACAAAATTCAGAAGGAGAAAAAGTTAAAAAAAAATCTTCTATGCTTAAGAATATAACAGTGTGTTGTCGCTACGACAAACACACTCCAAAATTTTTCCTACGCTGGAATTTTGGAGCCTAATGCGGATCTTGTGGTCGGTTATTCTGTAGTCACTTCTTGGTTAGTTGATGATTTTGAGCTACTATTGGGATGGGGTCCCTGGGTCAGTTTTGGGGTTAAGATAACCCAACTCGTGGTACATTTTTGTAATTAATGTAAAGTCTCCGCGATTTGAGGATGAGAAGCATGTAGATGACTAGGAGTCAAAGGGGTTTAGCCCCTGTTTTATGTAAAGTTTGAGTTGGTTTTGAGATCCACCCACGAACCATGGTATTATATGAAAAATGCTATAAACAGGTGTGTTTTAGAGAGTCTAAGGCATGTCTAATAGATTGATAAGCGATAGGTCAATAGAAGATAAGTGCTAGCGAAGAGAAGTGGGTCAGATAGGAGAAGAGAGGCTCTTCAGCTGAGTGCGTAGAGGCCTTGGTAGAGTCCGCAACTGAGTGTGTGGACCCCTACAGCTGAGAGCACAAGAAGTTTGAGTTGGTTTTGAGATCCACCCATGATCCACGAACCATGGTATTATATGAAAAATGCTATAAACAGGTGTGTTTTAGAGAGTCTAAGGCATGTCTAATAGATTGATAAGCGATAGGTCAATAGAAGATAAGTGCTAGCGAAGAGAAGTGGGTCAGATAGGAGAAGAGAGGCTCTGCAGCTGAGTGCGTAGAGGCCTTGGTAGAGTCCGCAACTGAGTGTGTGGACCCTTGCAGCCGAGAGCACAAGGTAGTTTTGAGTATGTAATTCTGAATTGAAGATCAATAAAGATAGTTATTGAAGAATTCTTGTGTATATCAGTTTTATCTCTGTTTCCATTAATGCTCTATGCTGTCTATGAATAATGCGTTTTATGAATTATTGATTGCATGTTGCACAATTTTGTTGAATAACTGTTAATGATGCATGCAAAGCATGTTTATGTATTTTCGCGAAGACTTTGATGAATTATCTGATGTTTACTAATAACACAAGTCTATCCACGCGAACCCTAATTTAGGACCGCTGTCTGATGCACGTAAATAGATAAATTGACTGTTAAAGGTCCACAAAGACCAATCGTAGACCTTCACGAAGGTCTAAATACAATTTGACAGAGTTACAATAGTGATCCCTAGGAGTGTATCAATCTGTATGAAGACATATTTGAGGCATTGGAAGACATCACACTAGTCTCTGGATGGAGAAACTTGGTTCTTGCATCCCCCCATACTGCTTCAGGTAAGACTGTGGCTTGCACTACGCGGGTTGTTGCGGAAAAGGGCCAGTAGTGTAGGGATTTGTTGGTTGGCGCAACTAATTCTGAACCTGGGTTAGGACCCCCTAAGCCAACTATTCCCTTCTTGGATTTGAAGTGTCAAGGTTACTTGCTCACACATGCTTAGTATGCAACAAGTTCATGAGTGCTTTCTTTTACGCAAGCTTGAACAAGCATAACACGGTCCATCAAGACTGTGCTTGTGTGATGTACAATACATGTCGATAGTGAGTGCACACTAAATAAAAAATTTCTCACTTCTAGTTGTGTTTGTACTTCTATTTCGATGAGTTTTGCAAACTGTCGCTTTCGTGCACCTTTGTTGTTGCGAGTGTAATTTTCATGTTTTTGGATGTTGCTTTTGCTTGCTTTCACTCTAATTAATGTCGTTTTTTTTTTTAAATGTAACTACGTTCAGTCTTCATTAAATGTATTTGAGTCATCATGTAATGTATTTTTCAAAAGAATAAAGAATTAATTATTATTATTATCATTATGACTTATTAAAGCATGGGTCATCATGTTTTAGGTCAAAGTCCCCATTGAGGACTTCTAGGATTAATTCTGAGTTAATAGATTCATTGTACTTTTAAAGAGACCATTCTTGGGCTTTTGAATCATGTAAAAAGGTTAAGTATTGATTCATATATGAATTATGTTGCCTCTACATCAAGTCGGCCCCAAGATGAACATTTCGGCCTCAAAGAGGTCTATTCAACCTCATGAAAAGGAATATAAATGAAGTAGTTCGAATTCCATTTGAAGCACATACTCAATAAGAAAATTCTATATCTCTTGAAGTTGGGAAAAAGTGCGAAATATAGTAAGTGTTATCACTCAGGTTGTTCCAAAAGTTGTAAGAAAGGGAATACGACTGAGGTAACCACAGACCAATATTTCAGACACAAATTCTAGCCAATCTGCATCCAGAGAGGGCTCTGTCTTTATGATTTAACTTGGTTTTGAAAGGTATTAGGCTAGTTATGAGGTTCAGGGGTTTTGTTTGATTTTTGGATGGTGAGATTCAATAGAACAGAGGTGTAAGTCTAAGAAGTTCTGTCCACTGGGCTAGTGGAATCAATGATGATGGATTTCTGGATTTAGTTTCTTAATAGGGGTTGGTTTCACAGAGCAAGGTAGTCAAACAAGGAGCAAACAAAGATTTGTAGAGGATGGAATGGACTTAAATTGGTTGAAGGGCAGTTAAGAATTTCTAAGCAAATAATCAACATGAAAGAATTAGGAAACAAGAGCAATTAAGAGTTACACTGTTTATACTAATCCAGAAGAAAACACAGAGAACGATAATGAATGAAACACAGAGTTCAGTCAAGAAAATTCTGAATTAATCTTTATCATTACCATTTAGATTGTGAAACACAAGTGATATAATGAAACTAGAAAAACTACAAAACAGAAGATATAGGGGACTTATTGGTCCACTGGCTGATTCAAGAATTCAGTGACAAGTCCATCTGCTTCAGTTCTACATCCAGTGAGTCCAGCAACAGTTGATTCCAAAATATTTTGTATTCCAAAATTTCATTATTACAACAAAGTTTGAGAATGGTTCACCAACCTTGAATACTTCGTTAAGGGGGGTATTTATACAAAATATCTCAGGGAGATAATATCTAGTGATGATTCATCATTTTTTACAAAGGATAGAGACACGTAGTCTTGAAAACAGGGAAGAAATAAATGAGGCTGTGTTGGAAGCTCCGTCTTTGTCAGATGTGCTGGAGGTAGGCTCTGTAAGTCGGTTTACACCTGTCCTTTACTGATAGTCTGCGCTGGCATGTTCCGTTTCAGTCAGATATTTGAATTCTGATCTAATACGCTTTTATCTGTCTAATCCCCATTTATTTCTATTCTCCGCATTATGGTAGATGACCCAAACTTTTCATTTACCAAAGATACCAAAGATACCAAAGATAAATTTATAGAATTTCCAACATACTTTGCCACCACTCTGGTTCTGGTAGTTTATGTCTCTGCAGATTTCTTAAAGTTTCATCAGTCTCTGTGTACCTAAAGAAATTGGGCTGGATAGTGAATAGATGTTTCACCTCATGCTCAATGTAGAATAAATCTTCCAAGTTATTATAGAGGGCTTCGCCATATGGGAGTTCCTTTTCTCCTAAAGTACTTGATGATGCAGTAATTTGATCAGTAGCATATTTATTCAATTTATGTGTATAGTCTATGTGTTTCATCAGGCGGTCATTACTTCCTAAAGGACTTGGCAAACCTTTTTTATGCAAAACTGTGAACTTTTCTGTGAAAGAGTTGACCTCCACCTGCATGTCCTGACATCTCCTTCCCATATTTTAAATCAGAGTTCTACTGGTTAGAACTCTCTTAATTTCCAGAATGGTGCTTGTCTTGTCTATGATTTGCAGTGCCTCTAGTTCTTCACTGGTCTTGGTGTTCAAAAAATGTATTAGCCAGTTAGCTTGTTCAGGCATTTGGCCCAATAAATCTCGTCTTTTGAATCTCCACTTGGGCTACTCCTATCAAATCAATCTGTTCATAAATGACTTGGATAGATCTCCATATACTACTAAGGTATTGATTGATGTTGGACCACAGGATACCTTTGATTTTTGCCAGAGGTTTATCCAGAGAAAGATCTTTTTCTAGTGCTCTCACCTTGTTCTCTAATGCTTTAACCTCCCTTATTTTCTCTGCCACATTCATCTTGGATTTGTCATAAATTATTTCTAATTTTGCTAATTTCTCTTTGACCTCTTTCAATTCAGACACCTGTAGCTTTAATTCTTCCATGGCCTTTATCAATTCCTCTGTGGTCATGCTAGTACTGCTGCCTGGTGCTGTTGTTGTTGCTGTTGCTGATGTTCCTGTAGTTATCTCGGCTGTGGATGCTGGAACAGTAGGAGGCAATGCTGTTACAAGTGTGGAGGGGGCAGCTATGACTATAGGGATTACTTCAGGTGGCTGGGAGGTTGACTCTCCTTGCTTTTCTTCTAGAGCTTTCTCCAGTGCCTACTCTGTATCAGTTAACCTTTCATTGAGCTTCATAAGCAGCTCCATCAGTTCCTCTTTGGATTTCTGCTGTACAACTTCCGCTGTTTGTGGATGCATGGTAGGAGGGAGTTTAAGCCGCTTCCTCAGGGCAACAATATCTTCCTCTTTCTTCTTCATTAATGCCTTTATGCCCTTAGCATCTTTTGGATCATGTCCCAGCTCAATGATAATCTCCTCCAAAGATTTTATCCTGTTGTAAGAGAAGAGGCTTTCTCCAAATCTAGCTGAGCAGAGGTGTTCTCCAAGGAGTTTTGCAATTTATGAGCTAACATAGCTTTATCAGCTAGTGTGGAGTAGACCATCTCTCCAGTCTGTTTATGCATATCAATCTAGTCCATATGATGAATGTCCTTGGCTATGACCTCCAGATTTGTCCTGATATAATCAGCTGCTAATTGTGGTTGCTGCACCTTGGGCTTAAAATAACTCATGATCATTTTTCCCTTCTTGATGTCATAGGTAGACATCAACCTTTGTTGGTTTGTGGGGGCCATCTTAAGATACTGGTTGTAAATTTGCAGCCTTAGTGGGTCGTTTCTAGCCTTTATCTCCGTGAATGTCCTTTTGATGTCAGAGGCCTACTTGCTTTGTGGCCTAGTGGACAAAGCTTCCACACTATGCTGCCTTTCTAGCTCCTGCCTATGTGAGCTAGTTGATGTTTCCACCACTGGGGAAGTCTTCTGGCTGACTACCCTTTCACCTCATAGACTGTCTGTTGTTTCTTCAAAGACTTCCTCTTCTGACATAGGATTGAGTCTTTGCCTCTTTGCACCCGGCTGTTCTACAGGTCCACTCATGGGTGTGGGGTCTTCCCTGTCTCTCTTTTTGCCTTTTTCCTCATTTAGAGGAGTCTGTAATGCAGGAACCTCTGCTGCTTTGGTTTGGACTGGAGGTACTTGCCCCTGCTAATCAGTCATTGCTGGTTGCTCTGTGTCTGCCACTTCCTTGCCCTTCGAAAACCTTGTAACTGGTGTGCTGGTTTCTTGTGCAGGCTGTTGAGAAGTTCCTGCCGAGGATGTACCAACTCCTGTTTGTTGAGGTAGCTTAAAAGATGCCTGTCCAAAAGAGTCCAGGTCAAGGGTTTTTTCAAGGTCTTTCATAGCTCTTTCCATTTTTTCTTGCTCACTAATTTGCTCTATTAATGTGCCCTTTACCCATTCATCCTGATTGGCATATTGTTCAATTTCAGGGATCCTATGATATACATAAACTGACAGCCCGTTTGTTACTTTTCTGTCACTTATAAAGCTATTTGGGTCATATGGCACCCACCAGAAACTCTTCTTCAATTTAAGTTGTTCCCCTAATATCTTCTCAGCATCTTCCCATGCCTCCCTCTTATGGGTGAAAAAAGGGCCTAACTGGTTTTCTATTCTCAGCTGAGCCTTTTTTTTCACATTATAAAAGTGGGTTAAATCTGCATTGATAAGCTGTCTGAAATACTCCAGCGCAAATAACCGCATGGGCACATATCTAGGCAATTTGAATGGGCAGAGTTCACATCTGTATATTTTGATTTATGTGTGATTTTAGTAGAGGTACCAATCACCTATCATGTATTGTCTGGAAAGCTCTAAAATCTTCTTTATATCACAAGAGAGCCTAGGAGGAGGATCTCCTATCAATAGAGTGGAGGCTGGATGTACAAACAAGTCAATGAATTCATAATAGGTATAAGGGGATTCACAGACATTGTGGAAGACTGAGGTCCAAAAGATCACAGACCTCCGGTCTCCTTTGGAATCCAATTTCCTGATGGGAAATGAAAAGTTGTCTGGCTAATAATATAACAGAAGGTGGTATATGAATGAGGTGTACTTGAAGACTCATTCTCTATCTAGATTTATGAATTGCTCATTGATTTTGTTGGCAATAAAAGTTGCATAGTCATACTTGACATCAGGGGGCTGTCTTGGAGTAGATATTGACAACATAACTAAGGTGGTCTCATCAACAAATTCACTGGTCTTAAATCCCAAGATGAAGGATATCATATCAATTATGAGTTTTCCTATTTCAGTGAACCAGACATGCAAATATGGAGGTGGGCCTTGGGGCTAGGAATCAGGTTTCATGAACATTTGAGCAATACGAGCTATTTCTGAACTGGGCAATTGAGAGCCTTGCTCAAGCAAAAATCCCATGGAAAGAGGAGCCAGAGGCTGATTGGGTTTGAACTGTAACATCCCATTGATGGATTCAACAATTATGTAAAAGAGAACAGTTTGGTATGGGGTTATAACTGCTTTAATGATAGGGTCATAGTTGGCACAACATTGGTGAATAATATTTGGGAACACATTGACAGAGGGAAGGTAATACCTGGGAAGATTAGATTCCCATATTCCATAGATATCAGAGTTGCTCAGATAACTATTCCTAATTCGACAAAATGTCTAGAGATGGTTCATGTCACCAGATAACTCTTTTATTTGGAAATCTCTGTCAGCCAAGGGTAAATAATCCTGGTCTTTGTGAGGTGCATTGAGGGGTGCGACGTTCAGGGCTATGGGAGCCTCCATGTTTGGTTCTTGTGTTTTCAAACTGGAGGTTGGGCTTCTGTGGAAAAAATCGGCCAAACAGTTGTTATGGTGTCTTCGTATGGTAGCCACAGACTTGTTTTTAGCTTGAATTTGGCTTTTTTAGGTAAAATTTCTAGAGGAAAACCGAAATTATAGGGTAACTAGTCAAATGGGTAAAGACCTGGCTCAAGGGGACGATTTGTGCAATTGCAGGTTGAAAAGACTGATGGCAGAGCGCGTTGTTGGAGCTTGTTGGCAAGGTGGCGAACTGTAGGCTCGTGCTATCACCCAGACGTAATTTGCATGGAAACAATTCATAGAAGAAATGAATGAAAATGACATTTTTCCCGACAATTTAACAAAACTTGGCTTTGGCGGGTGATTTTGGCATTTATTGCATGGATGACGTCATGGTGATGAGACGTGTTGTCGTTTAGCGGAGTGGTGGTAAGCGGTTTCCTCCCGCACCACTTTTGGGGTCGAGTGGTTTCGGGTAGGGAGGCAGCGATCATGGTGGGAGCGCGACGCATGTCCATAGTACGGGAGCAATACCACCAGTCCACCGGGACTTAACGTGCGGCCGATGGGGGGGTCGCGATATGATCGTGGGCTGTTGGATGAGTGGGCCCAGATCTGACGGTGGGCGCTCAGCGACATATGGGGGGGGGTTTAATGTGCGGGCCCGAAATAATAAACAATGTTTTAAAACATATCGGGGCGGATTTGATTGGTCAGCGGAGTTTGGTTATAATTAACCCGGGTGGTTAATTATCCCACGGTTTGTGTGCAAAAGTTATTAAAGGGTTCCAGATAAACCTTTAATCCTGACGAACATATATATATATGGTTATAGTTTAACCAGGGGCACGATATTAATATTTGAGGAGTATATTATATATTTACATTAATACGGGGAAGGGTATATCTACATGGGATTTATATAATAAATGTTAATTTGTTAATATGAAAGAAATGAATCGAGCGCTAAGTTATAATGTTGAAAAACTCAGGCCTAAAGGGGAAAAAAGGGGTATTATGTTATGTTTGTACAAATTTCCTAAGTAAAAAGGAGTTTTACTTAGGTTTTTTATGAAATGAGATGGAGTGATTTGGGTAACATCTAAGCAGATCTTAATGTCTTTGAGAGAAGTTAGTGAATGACTGGGGAAAAGGATGAAGGGGAGTTAGTCATGACTCTGCCTTGCTTGAGCTGCATCAAAGTGTTTATCATGCATTTGTGATAGGGATAAGATTCATACCTTTTGGAAACAAAATCAATCACAAGAATGCTTCTGCAACATCATTTACCTACCCAACCTTCTTTGTCTAACATTTTGTCTTCTTTCTTTGGCTGTACTTGAACTGGAAAGCCCTCATCATCTTCTTTTCTTTTCATTGCAATCCTACCTAAATCTACACTTATAGCATCCAAGGGCTCAGTTTTAACTGTTGAGCTCCTTTGCTTCTCTACCTATCTATTTATCTGCCAAGATTGAACAGTTTGGATAGATTTTATTTTCTATCTCTAAAACAAGTAAATTCAGGCATGAACTAGCCAAGATTGAGCTGTTTGGCCATTCATCAATGGTGGCATAAGTCAACTAGTTGCACACCATCAGATCATTGCAAAAATAGAATAGTTGTTGCATTTTGGACTTGCACACTGTATTGGTCCTTTGTTTGGGGTTCATTTCTTTCATTTTTTTGACCATTTTATTCTTTTTGCCGTTTGATTTTTCTTTTAGGGCATACTCTCTTTACATTTATTAAATTTTTTGATTTCTTGAAAATATGGAAAACCTTTGCAACCAACCAAAAGGTATGAACATATTACAGAGCTCAACAATGCCAATCATGAAATATGATACCTATTGGTATAGGAGCATAACATGAAGGAAGGAAAAAGTGATGTGAGTTTGGTCTATGTGAAGGAAAGAAGGAAAATCAAAGTTTTGGTCCATCTATCTCTCTTTCTCACGCCCTGGTTTGAAGTTCTCTACTTGATGCCATAGTCAATTGCTACATGTTGTTGTTGCCATAGGTCGAAGTTTTCGGTGTTGGGTGTTGCCACCTCAAGAAGATGGTTTGGGCCAATATCTAAGTTTCTAAGTAAGGACCGAAGTCTTTCAGTGAAGATCGAAGTCTCTAAGGCAAGATCGAAGTTGATGGGTCGAAGTATGTGCTACCACTGTTGCTGCTGCCGCTATTAGGTTTAGTAGGATCATCTGTGAAGGAAGAATAAGGTTGGCTTCGTGTGGAGGAAAGTTTGTGTCAAGGTCTAGAGTATTGGAATATCTCAGGAAAACTATTGAAGGGAGAATTATTGTCTGGGTTTTCCCCTACAAAGGTGTCTTTCTCTGATTGTGATCCTATATCTGTTGTCCATTGATTGTTGTGCTATTAGTTTGGTAATTTCTTGATGAACTAAAAGCAATAAGATATAAAGGAACCTAATAAGAAATCAAGAATATCACAAGTGATTATTGAGTATAATAAAATCTTTCTGCCTTTTTGATTTTCTAACACGGTATCAGAGCTTTGGTGAAGAAAGAAGCTTAAGACAGTGTTAAGCACTTGATCAAGGGATCATTCAAAGGGATTATTTCAAGAAAGAAGTATACTATATTCAAGGAAGATGTCTAACAGAATCAAGGGAGAGAATAAACTCGAAGGAGCCTCTAACTACAGATCTTGGAAGAAGAGGACTGGCCTCATCCTTGAAAAGAACAAGGTTCTAGACTTGGTGAAAGGAAACATAAATAAGCCTACAAAAGACTCCAATGATGCTGATTAATGAAAGTTTAGAGATTTGGAATTAGTGGCCTTAAACCTAATGGTAGAAGGAATAAAGGACAAACTTGTTTGATTCGTAGCCAACATTGACCATTCTCAAGAAATGTATGAGGCTTTGTCAAAGTCGTTCACTATTAAGAACATTGGTCAAGTAGCAAGCATGAATAATGAAATAAGGACCAAAAATATTACTAAATAAGATACAATTTCCTCCTTCTTTATGAAGATAGCAAGAATTAGAGATGATCTTTTGTCCATTGATGAAATTGTTCCAAACAAAGAACTTGTGATCATTGTTATACTAGGATTTCCACCTACTTTGGGTGCATTTGCTGCAGGACTCAACAGTTGGAAAGAAGCTCCCAGTTTTGAAGAACCATGGACTTCTTGCAGTAAAGAAGAATTAATAATTTCATTAGATGCCAAGCCTGAAGGAGTGTCAAATGGATATGCTACTCAAGGCAGAGGAAACTTCAAGAAAGGACCAAAGAGGAAGGTTGACATGTCCAAAGTAGAATGCTATCAATGTGTTGTAGCGGCTACAACCACCCTCCAAAATTTTGGTTTGCATGCAAATTTCAGAGTCTACAATGGGTCCTGTGATCGATCATTCCTTGGTTGCTTATTGGTAAGATGATGATCTCAAGCTCCCCTCCTTGATCCTAAGAGTTATTCACGTTCTCATCTTTATGTAGCAGATATCATCTTTGGGCATGGGGATTATCGTTTGTCATGCAAAGGTAAGTTTTTTCTGCTTCAAGGGGAAATCTTTGTGCATATGAGTTGTTCTAATTAAATATACATGTTTCATGCTTACTTCACGCACTCTTGTCACGAAGGTTCTTGCATCAAGTAAAGTATGCTTTATATGTTTTGGATGGTCTATATTGTATCACTAAGTGTTCAAGTGTGTGATCATAGTCAATTTATATCACTGTTTACATAAGTTTCACTGATCCCACACTTAGCCAGCTTCCCAAGAAACCTAGCCACATCTAGCTCTCTGGTACTGCACACTTCGCTTCTACAATGCTCAAGCTTATTCCCTTGCCTGCTGGAACTGCATAATGCGCAAAGACCCCAAAATCCTTTGTCATCCAAAACTGCATAGTGGTTTCTGTCAGGCCAGGCAGTAACTCCTCAAAGAAAAATTGATTCGTATGTTATATTCCTTCAGGTTGGTCTTCATTATATACATGAGGGAGAGACTATTCACTTCATCTCCCGATGACTGTTCATATTACTTATTTATTTATTTACATTATGTTCACCCAATCTTGATGATTAGGTGTCAACATTCCCCCCCTTAATCTGAAGGGATGTTGGTGAGTCCAAGCATCATTTTGAATCGTTCAAGATTTTCTCTTCCAAGCGCTTTGGTGAAGATGTCTGCAATTTGCTCATTAGTGGAACAATGACGGAGATGGATTGTTTTTTCCTCAACATAATGTCGAATTAGATGATATTTAGTATTGATGTGCTTCGTTCGATCATGGAACTATGGGTTCTTGGCCAACTTTATTGCAGAGTTATTGTCAATCATGAGTGGAGTTGATTGTACTTGTTTTACCTGGAAATCTTCAAGAATTTTCCTGAGCCACACAATTTCTTTTGTTGCTTCAGCTGCTGCCACGTATTCTACTTATGTTGTGGAATCTACTGGAACTGATTGTTTGCATGATCTCCAGGAGACAACTCCTGATCCAAGACTCATAGTATATACTGAAGTAGATACCCCAGTTTATTTGTCTCCATCGAAGTCTGAATCAGAGTATCCAATCAAGCTGAAGTCGTCCACCTGTGTATATTTGATTCCAAAGTCTTGAGTTCCCTTCAAGTACCTTAGAACTCTTTTTGTAGCAGACCAATGTCCCTCACAAGGCTTTTGCATAAACCTGGAGAGGAGTCCAACAACAAATGAAATGTCTGGTCGGGTAGTAGTTAGGTAGTTGAGACTTCCTATAAGCTGTCTATACTTTGTTGCATCCTCAAATTCTTTTCCTTCAATAGATGTGAGCTTTAAGTTTTGTTACATTGGAGTAGTAAGAGGATTGCATTCTGTCATGCCAAACTTGTTCAATAGATCTCCAATGTATTTCTTTTGAGAAAGAAATATGGACTTCGGATGTTGGGTTACTTCAATACCAAGATAGTAATGAACATAGCCCAAATCAGTCATTTCAAAACTTTTCCCCAATTCCTTTTTTATGGATGCAATGTAGCTTTCATTGTTCCTTGTCATTAAAATATCATCTACATATACCACAAGATATACAACTATTTTGCCAACTTTCTTGACAAATAAAGTTGCATCATCAAGATCATAATGTTTGAAATTGAGTTCCAGAAGATGGTCAGTTAGTTTTTGATACCAGGCTCGCAGTGCTTGTTTGAGGCCATACAAGGACTTCACCATTTTGCATACTTTATGTTCATGTTCTTTCACAGCAAATCCTTCAGGTTGGGACATAAAAACATTCTCTTTTAGATCTCCATTCAAGAAAGCAGTTTTTACATCCATTTGATGGACTTTCCAACTATTCTGAGCTGCTAGGGAAAAGAGTGTCTGGATGGTAGCCCATTTTGTTGTGGGGGCAAAAGTCTCCTCATAATCGACCCCTTCCTTCTACGTAAAAGCTTTTGCCACAAGCCTAGCTTTATGCTTGTCAAGTGAGCCATTAGCTTTATACTTGTTCTTGTAGACCCACTTATAGCCAATTGGTTTGGTTCCTAATGGAGGATCAACTAGCTTCCAAGTGCCATTCGTTATGAGGGCATCATACTCCTTTTGCATCGCTTCTTTCCATTCATCATGAGAAGCAGCTTCTTTGAAGGAAGTTGGTTCAAAATCTGTATGCAAGTTAAATTCACAATCATAAGAAACATCCATATCAACAGGTGAATTAGAGTCATCTACATCACCTCCATTTTGCCGGTTTGAATTTCTAGTTCCTGTCTTTCCAACCTCACCAGGATGAACAATTTCAAGTGTCTTTGTCAACCACTTTTGGGGACCTTTCTCAGATGTTCCAGGCTGCTCCGCTGATTGAGTTGGGAATGAATCAAGGTTGAGTCTCCCAATTCTGTCAATCACATCACTTAAAGCATCATCCGTTGTTGGAGTCATGCAGGGGAGAGTGTTCTTCAGAAGAAGATTCTACATGTTGATCTCATATAGGAATCCCCCCTTCAAGATGTGGAATCTGATTATCAAATTCTTGAAATGATTTTGCTTTTGCGAATCTATCCAAGCGATCAAGTTGCTGCTCAACGACATTGTCAGTTTTCGATGATTCAAGAAAAATTACATCTCTAGATACGACATACTTTTTATTTACTTCATCATAGAGACTGTATGATTTGGAGGTGTTTGAATACCCCAAGAAGATAAATTTACGACTTCTAGCACCAAGTTTGTTTCTATGTACCTTCGGTATCAAGGCATAATAGGTGGAACCAAAGACCCTGAGATGCTTTACCGAAGGAACATGTCCATACCACATTTCATATGGAGACTTGTTTCTAATAGCGTTAGATGGACATCTATTCTTTATATACGTAGCACATAGAACGACATCAACCCAAAACATTATCTTTACATTTTTGAAAAAGAGCATGGATCGTACCATATTTAAGATTGTCCTATTCATTCTTTCAGCTACACCATTCTGTTGGGGATTATAAGGCACAATTGTTTGATATTTGATCCATGTTGGCGAAGATAGTTTTCAAATTCATTTGATGTGTATTTTTTTCCATTATCAGTGCGAATAGACCTAATATGAGATTGTGCATCATTTTCAATCCATTTATGAAAGTTCTTGAGGGTTTGAAAAGCATCAGATTTTTTCTTCAATAAATAAACCCAACACATTCTGCTGTAGTCATCAATAAATGTCATCATATATTTATTTTCATTTCTAGAAGGGACATGAATTGGACCATATAAATCCGAATGAATGAGTTCAAGTTTTCTATGTGCTCTTGAATGTGAATCATGAAAAGACTGTTTGCTATGCTTTCCTAGAATGTAAGCATCACATTGCTTAAATTTCCTAGGAATTGTAGGCAAACCAGCAACACCTTTTTTCTTTAACAAGCGGAGGCTGTCATAGTTCAAATGTCCAAGTCTAGCATGCCATAATAAACTTGATGGAAGTGTACCTTCTTCATGATGAGAATTGTATGAGAAATGTTGTGCATGAGCATAGGTACCTTGTAGCTTGAGAAGCCTTTCTTCTTCTATTCCCCTCATGACAAGTGAGTGGTCAGATGCTTTTCTTACCTCAAGCTTGCCATCAAACATATGAATGGAGTGACCTTGCTGGCGGATGTGGAACAAGGACAACAAGTTTCTCTTGAGCTGTGGGAGATATAGAACATGATCCAGAAGAAAGTCTGAGAGACCAGGCAGTTTAAGCCTGATTGTGCCAAGCCCTGGTGGCTTGATTTTTGACTGATATGCAAAGTATACTACTCCATCAACATTGTCAGTGAAATCTTCAAAAAAATCTTTTCTATGAGTCATGTGACAGGTTGCTCTTGAATCAAGCAGCCAACCATTTTTCCAGGAAGCAAGTGAAGTATTAAACAAATCTTCATTTACGCCAATGTTACATTGTGCCTCAACATAGTGAGCGGATTCAGGTGCTTTACCTTTGTCTGTATCATCAGTTTTACCTTTCTGTTGGTTTCTTCTCTGCTTAATTTTGTCCCATGCTAGCTTGCATGTGGATGCATCATGTGATCCATTTCTTTTGCAGCGAATGCAATGTAAGTCTGCCTTTTCTCCTTGAGAATGTATGCCCCCTGCCTCTGAAATATCTTCCTCTTCCTCTTCGTCCACCTCTTCTTCTTGTAGAGTCTTGAGCAAGATGTTTTTCTTTATCAGCAAGGCACACCGTCTCTTCAAAGACTCAAGGGTTGTCTTCTTTCCAAAAGCTTTTTCTCTTTCAAAGAACTTTTTCATAAGAGAGTCAAAGGTCACATCTTTGAGATTTCGATTTGCTTGCAAAGACTCAAGATAATTGGAGTAAGTAGGATAAATTGCCTTGAGAAAAGCAATAAGAGGGATATCCAGCTCAACCTTAGTGGATTTGATATCATGCAATATAGACTTTATTTCAGATGCAAGAGCAAGAGGACAATTATTTTGCAGTTCAAGAGTGAAGAGTTTAATCATGAGTTGGACGACTTCAAGTGTAGAATGTGAGTCATAGAGTTCTTTCAGCTTTTGTAAAGCTTCAAAGGCAGTTGAATATGATGAAATATGGTGACTCACCTCTTTATTTACAATGTTGCGATTAATGCAATGAAGGCTTTGCTGTTCTTGTTTTCCCAAATGGCGAGCTCTTTGTTTGAGGTAGGCTTTTCTGGGTCACTGTCTCCTTCTCCGACACACACTCCTTTCCACAACTCATTGAAGATGAGAGAGTGTTGTATCATCTGGGACCAATCAGCATAGTTCTCCTTGCCAGTGAGAGCTATTCCTACCATAGAGATGATTGAATGCATTCTATAAAAAAAAAACTTCTGCTGATAAAAACAAATACTTATGCTGATATACAGTCAAATTGTTCTCAAAAGGGAAAAAAGATTTCAAAGTCTTTATGCACTATGTTTTCTTCGAATGTCTCTATAAAATATCCTCCATATCACCTCCCCCCTTTTTTCTTTAAACAAAGACCATTCAAATATATATATATATATATATTATATATATTAAATATATAATATATATATATAGTAGTATATATATATATATTATACATATATCTTTCAATATATCATAGAGCAATAGGATAGCATTAAAACCAATGTATGTGCAGCAACATCAAACAGAGAAATTCAGGAATAAGAAGTCTCTCTCCTCTTTTCGCAAAAAAAATGTAGTTCAATACCATATAATCCACAGCGCACAACACTTATGTTGTTCAATACTAAATACCATTTAATAGGACAGCGTTAATACAGCGTTGATATAACGTTGATATCATTGATAATACAGTCAATAGGACAGCGTTGTTCAATATTAGTGAATCGTTTCAAATACCATTCAAATCTGCACATATATCACTGTATATAACCATGCTACCAATATATATCACCGGTATATATATATATATATAATATATAATATATATATATATATAGATCAATTCAAAAGCAGTTCAAATGCAATTTGATACCATGAACGCAAATCCAAAAAACTGGACGGGCATAGCATGAACGCAAGATTGGACGGCGTTAAAAAACGCTTGGACAGCATATGTAAAAAAAAACATAAGCAGTGAAAAAAATGCTTGGACAACTCCTGCGCATACCAGATGTTTAAGAGAAGCGTTTAAAAAAAGGAGTGTATCATTGAAGAGGAAGAGCAATTGAGGTTCATGGAACTTCGTGTAGCCCTTCTAAGGCGTCTGGAAGATACCTCATGCAAAAGATTTCGAGCATTTTATCTTCTGGCAGGGTTTGTAAATGAAACTCCCCAAGACTATGTGGCAATTATGCTAGAAGTCTTTCCGCTGATTTTCACTGAGCTTACAGGAAGGAACTTTCTTCTGTAAATTTCTATAATGCATGTTCAGCTAGCTAATTTGCACTGCATTCCCCTATTTATTCTTTGGATATTTTAAGTCCAACCATGGAATTCCCGAATGTTTATGAATTTGTGTCAAGACTCGGACTATGAACCAGCGCTATTCAAAGAATTAACGTATGTTGGGTTTGGCGGTATTTGAAATGGTACAGAGGATGGCTACAGCGTCATGTCAAAACTCAAGCCAATGCTATCGTTAAACCCCTCGACTCCGTTGGAGTATTGAGCAAAGAAGGTCGTTAGAACGAGGCACGAGGTATTTTGCCATACCATGTCCAACAGGCTGGCACGCGAACTCCTGTACATATGTTTCCCTCTTCGTTTCAGTCATGAACCAGCGTAACGTATGTCAGACATGTCAAACATGACAACGCTTATTCTCAAAAAAAATTAACGTTCAGCGCTTCTGTCTGGACAGAATGGACAGATGCGTTATGAGGCAAGTTATTTCAGGACATAGGGGAATAAGACAGAGGCTGAGGCTGAGGCCAGGACAGAGGAGTTACGGGAGCATAATAGCTAAAACAAGGAGCTAGCTCTGATACCATGTTAGGCCAAGAGTAACTCCAGTTTGGCAGAAAACTAATTGATATTTTATTCCATAGGTAACCCATTATTATATACAATAGGGAGTGATTGTTCAGTTCATCTCTCGATGACTGTTCACTTTCCCAGATAATTTTATTTACATAAAATTCTCAATCATGAAGATTAGGTGTCAACATAATCAAATACATAATATTATTCTTTATAATAATAAAAAATTAATACATTATGAAGGTAATTTGATATAATTATAGTTATTAAATTTTATTGACAGTGCAATAATATATATATATGGTAATTTAATAATAATTATTGTTTCCATTTTAGAGCAAAATAAAAAAAAAACATGCATTGTTTTATAAAGGATATTTATATGAGTTAGGGATTATTTCTTAAAAAATTTGTGATTTGACATGTTCTTATTCAATTAATTTGATAAAGATATTATTTAAAGTTAATTAATTAAATATTAAATTGGTAGTTGAAAATTCTCTTCATATTTATGTATGACAATAGTAATTTGGAGGGAGTGTTTTCTTACAAGTACCTAGGAATTGATATTCATCACAAGCTCAACTCGAACTATAACATTGAGAAAATGATTAATGGGATGGAAAGAATATTTTGGTCTTGAAAATAATTGTAAAATGGAAAACCTCGTAATGTGGGATAGAAAGAAGTTCCTCTTTGAAACTTTAGTCACTCTGGTTATCTTATATGGATGTGCGGTTTGGAGTTGTAGCATCTCTAGAGAATACTGGAGAAAGATTGAGCAAATCTAGAAGCGTTTTATAACGTATAACCTCAAAATTAAAAGCAACACACCCTATCTTATTCTCCTTATAGAAGTGGGTCTTTCCCCTATCGAGAACCTAGCTATGACTAGGCTTCTGTTGTACAAGGATAAAGTCAATAACATAGGAGACCATAGACTTCCTAAGCTAGCTTTAAATTCCAGCCAAAACCACCTAAGGCTCAAACGAGGTTGGTATAAATACACCAAGGCCTAGTTAAACCATTGGGAGATCTACGAGAATGTTGCATTGCAAAACTTTAATAACATTAAAAATATTGTCACTTCTAAGTTAAAAAAAAAATGTGGTGTGAGAAAGATTTAGCAACTAAAAGAAAATCAAGATATTATGAGGTCATCAACCCCACCCTAGAAGATCAAAAGTATCTTTGTTTTAACTTGCTCAAAGAAGAAAATTAATATAGCCAAGATTAGAACGAACTCTCATGAGCTCCATAGTGAAACGGGTGGTTGCGCAGTTCCTAAAACACCATGGATGGAAAGGTTCTGCCATCTCTGTGAGAATACGAACATCGAGGATGAAAATCACTTCCTCTTAGAGTGCCCCGCGTACAACCACATTAGGTCTCAGTGTCAAAATCTTTGTTGCAATACTGAACTTCCTAGCCTTTACATTGTCAAAATTACAGTGAGTTCGGGAGGCTTCTCTACAAGCTTTTTGAGCATAAGAATAATATCTTAAATCAAACTAAATAATTCTTTTCTTTAGGTCTGATAGGGCAAAGTTTGGTCTCAGTGGATGTTAATCCCTACCATCATAAATAATAAAAAATTATTTTTAAAATTCTATTTAACTATATAAATATTTATAAATAAATTCTTATAAACTAATATATTAATAAGATTTTATTATTATTATTAGATAATTAAACCCATAATTTTAATAAAAAATTATTGCCAAATTTCAACTTCAAAAACTAAAATATAAGGAGCAGCTATGGCATGGAATTGGTCTTAGAATTTTTAGAAAGATGCTCATTTCGCACGGTGGGACCCTTTTAATTTAATTCCTAAGCTACGACACACTCTAGATTCCATTGAACCACGGGCACAGCTATGTCAATACACCTCCCACTAAATTTTGCGAGCAGGCCCAGCATTATAACGCCGCATCTTGCGTGGATATACGGTTCAATTCATCTACTTGCAGAAGTGCAAAGTCTTCCTAATATTATACCAAATAAGTTGGCATAAATTATATATAGTTATTAATATAATGTTTCTCTTAAATTTTTATATTTTAAATACGAATTAATTAAGGAAAATTTTTTTTAAATGAGTTGAAAATTTTGTATTTAAATAAGTATTTTTGCGGGTAAATTAATTTTATCTAAAGATTTTATTTTAGGATTATAAATACTTTTATTATTTTTTTTATCAATATATGAATTTTACATTTAATTATTTTATATTTTAACTTTGTTTTGGTTTCACATTTATCTAATGTAATTAATGCAATTTTCAATAAAAGCATTATATAAAATATAACACATATTTTTTTATATAAATTAAAAATATTTTATTATAATTTAAAAATTGATAATTTTCATTATATATTACCACATTTATTAAATAATTATGTTAGTAATAAATTTGAATATTTAAAAATTAAATTATTTTTATATAATTTGGTGTCTTGCTTAGCTATGAGTTTAAAATTAGATAATAATAGGAGTCAAAAGAATTGTTTTTGAAGGAAAATTGTTTTTCCTTTGGAGCCTATTTATGAGCAGGTAGAAAGTTTTTTTACACTAAGAAATGGAAACATCAAGCACAAAGCTTGAATAATAGTCATATACCTCAGTTTAATGGAAAAAATTATGATTATTGGGCCATTACCATGAAGGCCCTGTTTTCTTCTAAAAACATTTGGGATTTGGTGGAGAATGGTTTTCAAGAACCGGTAGATGCAACAACGTACAATGCCTTGTCTCAAGAAGAAAGGGATTTTTTGAGGGACAACATGAAGAAGGATAAAAAATCCCTCTTCTACATTTTTCAAGCAGTTCATGAAAGTGTTTTCCCAAGGGTTGCAGCAGTAACGAAGTCCAAGCAAGCATGGAACACCTTCCAAACAGCCTACCAAGCCATGGCAAAAGTCAAGACAACAAAACTGCAAATGTTGAGAAGAGACCTTCAAACACTTTGTATGAAAGAGTAATGTTGAGAAGAGACCTTCAAACACTTTGTATGAAAGAGTTTGAGAATGCAGACTCATTTTTTACACATGTAATTGGGTTGGTTACTCAAATCATGTCTCATGGTGAGACACTTAAAGAAAGGAGAATAGTTGAGAAAGTTTTGAGAAGTTTTCCATCAAGGTTTGATGCCATTGTTGTGGCCATAGAAGAGACAAACGATCTCTCACAATTCTCAGTGGACGAGCTTCATGCATCGCTGATTTCTCATGTACATAGTTTGAATAGAGAAAGAAGCTCCTAATTGGAGCATCCCTTCAAGACACAAGTTTCATTTGGTCAAGGTAGAGGCAGAGGAAGATATTATGCTAGAAGAAGAGGAAGAAGCTCACACAGAGGAGGAACAAGCCCACACAGAGGTGGAAGAAGCAACCCTTCAAGCTGAAGTGGAAGGGGCAGCAAATAAAGTACAAGTCAAGCCCCGAGCCAAAATAAAGCACAAGGTTAAAGGAATGATAAATCTCAAGTCAAATATCATATATGTAAGAAGTATGGTCATTATGCAAATGAATGTATATGTCTAGCGAGGATTAATGAATATTAATATAAAGTTAACTTAATTTATTCATTTTGAATGTGTTCTTTTTTTTAAACATGTTTTAATATTGGGTAAAATATTATTGTAAATGATATATTGGCGAGTTATATGTTTAAGAAAGATTAATGAATGTTAATATAAAGTTAATTTCATTTGTTTATTTTGAATGTGTTTTTTCTTTTAACATCTTTTAATCTTGCGTAAAATATTATTGTATTATTGTATATGATATATTGGTGAATTATATGTTTAGAGAGGATTAATGAATTTTAATATAAAATTAATTTAACTTATTCATTATGATGGAAAAGGAAACAACAAAGAATTTGAAAAGGAAAAAAGGCATTATTGGTATTTTATTTCTGAAAATAAAGGAAAATAGGAGAAAAGGGAGGTGAAAGGCCAAAGATTGCATGTGAGGAAGAAATTGAAGAAAAATTAAGTAAAATGAAGAAATTAGAGGCATCAATAATAAAAAGACATCAAAGCATTAGTTTGGGGCATTTTGTCACTTCAGTTTTGGAATTAGTCTCAGAGAGAATAGGAGCACCAAAAGGAGAAGGAAATCAAGAAAGCAAAGGAAGGGCAGGGAAAGCAAAGGAAGGAAAATGAAATTAAAGGAAAGACAAGGAAAACAATGGAAAGCAAGGGTCAAGCAAGGAAAGTTTCGATCAAGCAGCTTCAATGGGAACACTTGAATGTAATAGGTTGCATGTATGCTTTCCTAGTTGGTTTTGGCATGCATGGTATATGCATGTGTGTATTTGGTTTATTTGTTGGCATTGACATGGGTTTTTCTGGGTTTTGATAATGGTTTTAGTCTAATTTCCTTTCCATTTTTGGACAACCATGGTATGATGGGATTATTTCTTAGTTGAGCTTTGGATTGTCTGAAGGTTTTGGATCTAGGTGAGGTGCTATCAAGAAAACCCCAAGGGTTTGGGTAGAGATGGTTTTCTATGGGAATCCCTCAATAGGTGGGTGGAGACATGAAAATTCTTCAAGGGATGGCAAAGGAGTTTTGGGGGATCCAAGTTCAATTTGGTTTTGTGACTTCAATATCGGTTTAGGTGAGATCACGGTATGGTGAAGGCGGAGGTGGTTAAACCTCTGTATTCCCTTGGTTGTTTATGGATTGGTTTATCCCATGAGATTTAACATCCATGCTTGGAATACGGCACAAGGGTGATTGGTTGAAAGAAAGATTTGGTTCAACGCAATCTAAGGTCGGGTGCTACATGCAGGAAGTCCCTGACTTGGTTGAATTTTGCATATGGTTAATAAGAGATGTCGTAGTCTAACGATTAGGGTTTTTCTTCCCTTAATCCATTTCCAACATCAAAAAAATAATTCAGACACTACATCTACAAGTTTTTTTTAAATTGTTTTGCCCGGATTCCAGCCACTTTTGGTCGTCCAAGTAATTCCTCCGCCTCCGTAAATGACTCCATAAGTGATAATTCCCTCTTGTATTTCATGAGTAATTATACTTGTTATTATGTGGCTTTAATGGTTGTTCTATCATTGTTATCTATCTAGTTATATGCTAGTTATAAGCATGATTATAATATGATATATTTAAGTTTGGATTTTATCAGACTTTAATTAATAAATGTCTGGTTAATGAATGTGTGGCTTAAGTGGTGTTATGACAGCTATTGTGAAGAGGCATTGGTCCTTCTTGTTAAACCTCAGATAATTTTTAGATGACTATGTTCAGATTTGCATTCAGGACATGTAGGTTGTATGTTCACCATGTGCTTATCAGAATGCTTGTCCTGGTTGGGAGTGGTCAGGTCAAGTCCTGTTCATGTTTTGGTTTAAAAGCTTTGTTTCGATGTTATTTATCATTTCTAGAAGTTTCATTGAGTTTTGGGTAGAGGCCTTAGTGACTTAGTCCCAGCCCTTAAAAAGTGGCTTAGAATTTGGGGTCGATGGCATAGAATTGACTGGAAAAGTCCACAGTCGCTAGGTAGGAAGCCTATGGGAGCGACTGGAGGCTTAAAGTCACTTGGAAGCCTTGTCAAGGAGCGATTGAGGCTCTAAGCCAATGAAAAAGAGAGTTAGCTTAGGGGTTGGACACTTGAAGGGGTTGGGTAGCTCCTCGAGGTCCTCTTGCACTTGAGGGAAGTTAGTAAGGTCTTAAGTTGTTGACTTCATTTCCTTAAGATCATATAGAAGGTTGAGTCTTATCATAGTGAGCCTTAGCTCATGTTTACCCTGGGCAAACTGGTGAAAGTGGGTAAATGTGGGAGGAGGCGGTTACATTGAGATTGCATTTTGATTCTTCACAAAAACTCTATTTTAGTGTATGGAGAAACAGAGTGCACGATAAAGTGTGCGCGAGGAATCCGCATCCAAAGCACGGAACACAAACTCCTTTGCATTCCCTTTCCTCCACACTCCTTACATAATTTGTGGAAAAAAAATAATAAAAAAAAAAAATCACACCAAATACATACAATTATGATTTAATAAATTAACCTCTAGAAAAATTAATCAAAATACAAAAACACATGAATACATAGAAAGTTAAAATATTTTCATTTCTACGATTGGCATTAACATACCGATAACTTAGCAATTGTGAGAAATAGTGCATGTGCAGAAGAAATCATGGGAGGTTGCATGCCACCATACAACCTCACGAGTACATCACGAGGTGACCCAAATATTCGAGAATTTTTCTTTAAAGACGTGACACATCAATTTTCTCAAAGTCGAAATGATATGAAACTGTTTCGAAACTCTCCCATAAAATATTTGATATTTGCAACCTCACGAGTACATCACAGGTGACGCAAAATATTTGCAACCTCACGGGTACATCACAGGTGACGCTAATATCATCCGGCCGGAAAATCTACCATAAGGGGACAAAAACCAACCCTACTAAAATCAACTAAACCCTACTAAAGATCAACCCTAAGTGGCCTGTTTTGATACGCACTACTAACTTTAGTACTTTCTATCAATTATTGTCCTTCAGCTGTGCTATCTCTTAAATTTCTATCAATTCTATAGATTTCTCCACACCTATGAACACTAACCTACGTTGGGTATAAGTCCTGAGATATCGACGATATAGCACCAGCGTTGAAAGCTGCTCTTCCCCCAATTTATATAAATAAGCCGATGCAGCCATAATTCTGGCCCAGTGATCCCAATATCGTCCACCTTCGCATTTAGTGAGAGGGAGAATAGGTCTGTCGTTAATTGAGACTGCGCCTCCTTCATGGCGGAGCCGAATCCAAATCCAACAGCCAGAGATGATGAACAGCATGTATTGTTTAACGCCACCCGCCATAAGCATGAGCTCTTGCTGTTTGAGGGTCTTCCGGCGTACACATGCAGCGGCTGCAAAGAATACGGAGCCAACAGGGGTTACAAGTGTAAGATTTCTTCTGGTTCGAAGTGTGAGAATTTCACTCTGCACGAGGTCTGCGCCGCCCTGCCTGACGCCATCCAACACCCGTTTCGCAGTGACGTGATCATCAAGTTTCGTTCCAAGACGTTTCTGACGCATCACTGCAATGCCTGCTTCGAGGTGATTAAAGGTTTTGTGTTCGAAACCGAAAGCCATAACACAAGGTTCCATCCCTTGTGTATGACGCTTCCTGAAATACTCCACTACGGTGGGCATGCAAATCACGGGCTCAAAATTGTGAGGGGTGATTTAAAGGGGAAAGCATACACTTGCAGCGCCTGCGATGGTCACATTGCTTGCGGTGGTTGGAGATATCGGTGCGAGGATGTGGCGTGTAAGGTTTACGTGGATCCGAGCTGCGCTAAAAATGACATTTTTAGACTCTCAGAGCATGGTATTCAGCGAGTTGCATCCGTGGGTCCCAGCACATCTGGCGATAAAATAGCTGCTTTGGTTCTATCAATCGTCAGTGGAGCAGCAAACTGGCTCCTCGACTCATCAAGTAGTAACGACTCATCAAGTAGTGATACTTTGGAAATAAGTATAAATTTATAATATTTTGGAAAATTTTTAAATTTACAATAAACATAAATTTAGATTTATTTTAGACTTAGGACATGAATATCTATATGCGAGTTTTTGTTTGTTTTTTTTTCAGCACGAAAAAAGCAATATTTCTATTATAAAATATTGCCTGGAATTCCATAATTCAGCTATTTATGTGTAAGTTTTTGTTTGTTACTTAAGCTTCAGGACAAGAGTATCTATTTGTAAGTCCAAAGTCATCTTTATTTTGATTGTTGTGTAAATTTCACTCATAAAAATAAATATTTATCTGTAAGTTTGCAATCGTTTTCATCTTGATTGTCATTTATTCTGATTTTATCGTATTTTTAAATCATCTCTCAATAAAAAGTCTTTGGTCCAATTCTCCTCTGTATTATTTTGTGAACATAAAATCACTGATTTAATTATCCTCGATACCTTAAGATTTAAACCCATTATTAAGTCAAAGAAAAGAGAAATGCCTGAAATACTATTGCCACGTCACCAATATCTGCATCTCTCCATAAACCACTCAAATTAAAAAATAAAAATAAATGATACATGGTTTTCAATTATCTTTCTGTACTTTTATCCTCTGCTGGATGCAACATAACGGAGCGTGATTATTTTTGAGAGCCCGTAATTAAATTTTTTTGTGGATTATATTAATAACTTATAGGGTTTTAGTGTAAAATGATATGGGGTTTAGGGGTAAGTTTAGCTGAGTAAAATTCACGAGATGAGGGTTCAAACCTTATTGAGTATATATATGACCTGTTGTGTCTTGGCTAGAAGAGTAGGCGACCGTATAGTGGATGTTCTCGGCTCTTTTTAAGCCATATGTTTCCTGCTATTGTGCGGCTTGCAGTTGTTGCACCTAGCCTAGGTTTATAGTGGCAGCTAGTTACATTTGATCCTAAGTCTGTTTACGATAACTCTCAACAGTTTTGGATTATCCTAGATTTAAAAAACTCTCAACAGTTTCGGATTATCCTAGATTTAAAAAAAAAAATTATCCTACATTTTTAAAAAAACACGATAACTCTCAACAGTTTCGGATTATCCTAGATTTAAAAAAAAAAATTATCCTACATTTTAAAAAAAACTTATAGCGTCTTCGTAACAATGGTGAATGATGATGATGATGATAAATGATAAAAAGCAATAAGGGCAAAGTAACCGTTTAAGCTTTCGAACAATCTACT